>JAJPUD010020455.1:0-24693 GCA_023553655.1 Myrmecobius fasciatus | reverse complement strand
ATGTAACATTAATAAAATGGAAAGATATTGACTATTTTGTAGCAGATGATTGATATCATCAGATTTATGTTTTAGGAATATCAAGTTGGTAGCTATGTGGAGAAAGAATTGAAAGTGAAATATAGAGGAAATATGGAGACTTCTTAGGAAACTATTGAAATAGTTCAAAGAAGAGATAAGGCTTGCATTTGGATAGATGTATAGAGGTATAGAGATAGTGATGGATGTTAGTAGAATTAGGAAGATGTGGTATCTGGGAATTGTGAAAGAGATATGAACAAAAGGTAGCTCCCAAGTTCTGAAATCTGGGAAACTATTTCATCAGAAACAGAGAATTTTAGAGAATATATTTTTGGGAAGAGAATATGAATCTTCATTTTGAGTATATTGAATTTGAGATGTCCATTGGACATGAACAGTGAATATCACCTTTCAATCAAGCAATAAGCATTTTTAAATGTCTATTGTGTACTAGGTGCTAAGTCATGTTGATATAAAGGCAGAAACAAAATAGTTTTTTTTTTTTTACAAAATTGTAACTTATGTATAAGATTCATAGTACATTTGGATATGAGACATAAAGAAGGTAAAGAAAGCTCACATTGGTTGTGGTTCTTGAATTTTGAAAAAAAAATAAGTTAGAAATTTTAAGAGGTGGAGATGAGGAAGGAGTAAAAGGCACAATGTCAGGGCATGGGATATCTTTCATGAGAAGACAAGTTATGGGGTAATGAAGAACATCTAAGTGAAGTGATTTTTCCAAGATCATACAAGTAGCATAGAACCTTGTTTCCTCCTGGCTTTCCTGACTTTCAGGAGCAGTTGGATAATTCCTAGATACTGAGAGCCTGGTGATTTTCAGATAGAAGTGTCTGGAAATTAGAGATAAATACAGAAAGAGAAAACAAGGATGGCTAAAGGCAAACATCTTTTTACCTTTTCTGTAATTTTACCTATTGTGTCAACCTCCTCTTTCCTGCTTTAAAGATAACCTGATACATTTTCTAGATCTAGAAGCACTGAATTCTCAAAGTTGACTCTAAGATTCAGTGATTAAATTCATTTAATTGTATTGTAATGAAAAAAAAATACTGGACTTGATGTCTAGATATGTGAATCACAGAGATGTATGACTGCAGACAAGCTCACAGATTTCACATTTGTTAGATATGAGAGTAGGTGAATGCTAACTAGATTAGATGATCTTTATGTTCTAGCTCTAAAATTAAATTATGTGTCTTATCAAAGAACATGAAAAAATCATCCTGCCTAAGGAAGTTACAAAATGGGGCAAGCATCAATTAACTGTTTCTTTTTGAAGTGAGTCCATAGTTTCCTTCTCTGTACAATGTAACTGCAATGAGAAAATGAGTAGTTTCACTCTAATATTTGTTTAAGAGTGAATCTTTCTTATTATCTCTGGGATTTTTTTTTGTTGATAGAATAAGAGAAAGTGCCATGACTCTCAAACAGGTATGTCCTATGCTAATGTCTTAATGAAGAGGACTGTGTAGTCTTTGTCAGTCTAATATCTAATTTATTAAAATAGGTTTTCTATGAATATATTTAATTTAAAAAAAATCAAATGTCATATGTATGGCTTTCAGATTTAAAATTATGTTAAGTCCCTTTATACCAAAAAGTATTTAAACAATGTTTACACATACACACAAATATTATATGTAATATATTATACACATATATTATATACATGCACACATATAATATATACATATTATACATATATGTATAATATAAACATAAAACAAATTATATATATACACTAGTTGACAGCATAGATTTCAGCTGCCAAGCTCACATCTTACTATTAAAATATTTTTAAAATGCTGATTTATAAAATAGATATTTTCAAAAAAACCTAAAATGAATATATTCATAGGTCAGCAACTCTTTTCCAAATATTCTTTTGTATATTTCAATATTTCAAGATTGTGTAAGATCATTAATATTGCAAATGTCCATTTCATTAGCAAATGTTCACTGTGTTGTTGAAAACTAAAATAATTTTAACCTTATAGAAAATTCTAACAGATATGAAAATCTGTTGTGTACCTGCATATACACATTATATGCATAGACATAAATTTACATTTATGTATACATTTTTGTTTATGTATATGTTGATAACTCAACATTAAAATTCAATCTTTATATCTTAAATTTTTAGTCGTCAAGAATGGATGTAAATATTGGCTCCTTTTTACTCTAATTTTAATGGTGTAGAGAAACAGAATGGCATAGGGCTAAAAATCTACCTCTAAATTCAGCAAAACTTGACTTCAACTCCTTTTCCCATAATAATTGTATGGCTATGGTTAAGGTACATAACTTCTGAGAGCCTCAGCTAACTATGATACAAACAAGTTGCTTTTCTGTAATTGTAGAGAGTTTATATACCAGGAGCATTTATATTGATGAAATAGAGTTTCTGACCAATAAATAATGCATTTGGCAGTCAAATATCTGTTCAGTTGCATATTTACTATTTTATTAGGTTAATTTTAACTCTATAAAAATTCAGAATAACAATTTACTTGGAATTATTTTTTTCTTCTATATTGAATGGACTCTAATTGAAGGGAGCATATGATTTAATGAGCATACATGTAATCACAACAATAACAACTCTTTTGGATTTTTATTTAAATTCTGCCTTAAACTTTATTTCCTGCTCCTGTAAAATAGGTCAATTCTTCATTCTCTCTAGCAGTGAGAGGATGAGCCTCAAAGGAGGATTGGTTACAAAAAATATTAAATAACTTTCAATTAGGAGATAGCTTAATGTGCCCAAATGTCATTATAATTTGCATTATTTAATGATTCAGAGGATTTACAATTTCTCTTTTTTTCTAAAGTAACCTTATTGTATACACAGATACTATGTATTATATACATTTCCATACATTAATATAATTTTTGTATGAGCGGTAGAGCACTATATGCAAACCCACAAGTTGATTTTTAAAAAGCAGATACATTTACATTGGATGAATTTATAAATTTGGGGGAAAAACATACAAGACAAGAGAGTTCTCTTTAAAAAAAAAAAAAACCCAAAACTTTCTCTAATTCAGTTTATTGTTATATTTAGTATGATTTTTCTCCAGAGCTTAGTGCTCTAAATTGCCTTTGTGTTTGATGATTTATGGATGAGAGCACACATTATTAGAAGGCTTTATATATTATACCACAAGGAGATAACTTTTGAAAATCAGAATAACATTCTCTAAGTTATCTAAATCCTAAATTTCATTGAAGCTGTATTTAATAAGAATAATTTTGATTAAACAATTTAATTTCTAGAGGTAATTTCACCTAAGCTAATAAGTCCTTTTTAACTTGCAGTGGGTTTTAAATGTATGTTTTGTTTATTAAGTTTGTTTCTTTGATTATAAAATAATCATTTTCATGAGTTTGGAACATTTAAAAATGACTCATTAATGCATTGAAATAGTGTGAGGAAGTTGTTATGACTGAAAACATAACAGTGGAATTTGTAATCATTCCCACAGGGAAATATACTGTTTAATAATAATAAATGAGAGTTCTTGCCCCTGTCTGTATTCAGCAAATTGGCAATCCATCAGTGCATGATGACCAAAAACCTGTAGTGAATTTTTGAATCAACAATGAGTAAGGCTTTGATGAATGACTGGTAAATCTCAATATAGTACAAGGTTCAATTCCAAAGTTACCAAAATTTCTTGGAAGTTTCAAACTTTACAATTTTTTCTTTATATCTTCTTGCATTGTGTAAATGATTAGAATCTGGATTTTCACATATACAAAAAATGTCACCTTTATGACACCCTTTGAGGTTTTCATAGTTTTGTCCTTTCAAACTTTCAGCGAGATAGCTAGTACAAATACTATTACTTTCATATTATAAATGAAGAGAGTGGGGCCTCTGATAGTCTGTGTCTAATAGACTCATCCAGGGTTCCACAACTAGGAAGTATCAGAGCTAGGATTGCAACACTTGGCCTGTGACTCAAAGATGAGCATATTTTCATTAACAGTAATGTCTCTCTTTTCACAGTTTTCACAACTCATCCTGAACAACCCAAAATTTTCTACCTTTCCTATATTTTCAGAAATCTCAATAGATTTTTCTTAACCAAAATTTATTACCCTAGAATCATTCCTGACTCTCTCATTCTTTTAGAAAATGGTTTCAGTCTAAGTCTAATATTTTTCTTAGGTTAGAGATATGGCAGGTGGATTTATGGCCTTAAACTAAGGCCTTGCCTGGGCTGTGTGGCATGTTCTATTAAATAGGTCATTTGATTCTATCTTAATGTTAATAATAACAATAGATAACATTTATAAAGTGCTTTCTATAGATCAGCCACTGTACTGAGCACTTTACAATTATTACTTCACAACCCTGGGATGTAGGATCTATTTTTTCAGATGAGGAAATTGAGGCAGACAGAGGTTAAGTGACTTGTTTGGTATCATATAGATAGAAAATGTTTGAGGTCAAATTTGAACTCAGCAGTTCCTGCCACTACATCTGGCATTCTATCTACTGTACCATTTAGCTGCCTTAATAAAATCACTATGAAATTGTGGAGAGATAACTGGTCATGTTATCATAAGTAGCTAGGTGTGAGTCCTGCCACTGGCATTAGTGTGATCCTAAGCATATTACTTAACCTTCATATTTAGTTCTAACACAATTTCTGGCAAAAATAGGTATTTACATTATATATATATATATATATATATATATATATATATATATATATACACATATATATTCACCCTTGCAAAACCTTGTGTTTCAAATTTTTCTCCCTCCCTCTCCTCATTTATTCCCCAAAAAATGTCATCCAATGTAGATTAAACATATACAATTCTTATATACATATTTCCACATTTATCATGCTGCACAAGAAAAATCAAATCAAAGTAAAAAATGAAAAAAGCAATCAAACAACTAAAAAGTAAAAGTACTATGTTGTGATCCACATTCAATCCCTACAATCCTCTTTCTGGATGCATATGGCTCTCTCCATCACAAGTCCATTGGGATTGATTGAAATCACCTCATTGTTGAAAAGAACCATGTCCAAGAAAGTTAATCAGTATTTAAAATCTTCTTGTCATGAGTTGCAGAGAAGTTGCATTGGTAGAAACTGTTTCTTCTTTTGAAAGTTCTTGTACCTGTGGAATTATAGGTTTAGTCATTTTCCTATCATTAATGGCTGTAGTAGTTTACTAAGGTATTTTCAATACAAGTTAGTAGAAAACTAAGAAATACAGCATAAGAAACGATCATTATTACAGTGTCTCTCATCAACCTAGACTTTTGCACTTATTTTGAGAATGAGAAACAAAAGAATGTAGATGATTTGATTTCAACCCAGTCAGTTTTACTGTGGCAATCCTTATGTAAGAAAGGTTAGAGAGTACTCTTAGATTGGTGTACCAACCCATAACTATTTGTAAAATCTTGCTTCTGATAGTCTTAAATGAGTATTTGGAAGTTCTTATTCATGTAGAAGAACAATTTGGGGGGACTTTCTTATAATTTGATCTGCTTGGTCAAATTCTTAGAAATACATATTAACCTCTGTCTTAGACTTAAAACAGTGGATTTTGGATATTCAGGGAGATATGTAACATTAAGTAAGCTATTTTTCCTCCTTGACTTCAGTTACCACATCTGTAAAATCAGGTGAGGGACTGGGTGGCCTCTAAAGCCTATTCTGGCTTTAATTTTAAGAGCCAACATCTGTCTGAGGTTGTAGAGTTAGAACAGTGCCGGGGCAGCATTAATTAAAGGGATGAGGAGGAGAACAGTGGCAAGTCAAGCTTCCTCTATGGCTTTCCTGTGTACTTGACATGATCTTAATAAAGAACTTAAACTTCCCCAAGGACAGTAACATTAAAAATATGGTACCTCTACAAATAAGTGGAGCATTGGAGTAGCTGAAGACTTCTTAAAATAATATTCTGGGTATTTGTATGTCCTGAAATGTCTTCATTTTTAAGAATAATAATTAATCAATAATTTTAATACAAGAAAAAAATTCAGGAAAGTCCTTCAGTATCAGTAACTCTGACCTGTAATACATGACAGGATAAAAGTGATGTGTCTTTAATAAACTATTTTTGTTTTTGTATTTGTTTTTTTTTTTTTTGAGAAAGAAAATTTTCTTATAATGAATTCAGTAAGAAAACTTTTACTAGTGAAAATCAGCATCTCATTTTCTTGATGTATTTTTGTGTTTGGTATATATTTTATATTTATTTATTTATGGACATGCTATATTTATGCAACCCCAGAAAATTTAAATTCCTTAATGATAGGGATGGTTTCTGGCTTTTGTATTTGTAGACCCAGGGGTAAAAATCCTGCACATCACATAAGTGCTTACTAATTACTCTGGTTATAATTTTTGGGTTTTGATTAGATTAAGTAGCAAAAGGATTATAAACAAATATTTAGAGTTAATATTGTATCATTTTTACTAGACTGTTCTACTTACCAAATAAAGACATAACAAATAGGCAGATGAACACATAAATGAACAAATGAATGAATGATTGAATAGCTAGATAGATAAGTAGGTAAGTAGGTAGGTAGGTTGGCAGGAAGTAAATAGACAGGTAGGTAGATAGACAATTAGATATATAGAACGCTTATGGTGGAAAGAATGATGACTTTTTAGTTGGAAGATATAGATGTTACATCCTTTGTCACTCACTTTCTGTGTGATCTTAGGCAAGTCAATTGACCTCTATAAACATCACTTTCCTAGTGTGTAACAAAAAAACTTGAATTATGACTTGTAACTTGAAATATATGACTTTTAATTTAAAGCCTATGATCCAAGGTGGCCACTGCCTTCAAGAAACTTCCTAAAGTGTTTCACAGAGTCCCCCACATTATATTATATTAACTTTATATGCATTTTATATTTATTTATCTTTGTATAAGTTGTTTGCCCTAAGTAGAATGTAAGTTTCTGAAATCAAGTACTATTGCATTTTGTCTTTGAATTTTGGTTTATTACTACATTGTCGGGCACATAGTATATGTTTTTAATAAATGCTTACCAGGTTAAACTGATACTTCCAATTTCAAAATATTATATATATATATATATATATATACATATACACACGCATATATATAAGTACATATATATACATATACACACATATGTGTGTGTATCTATATGGAAATCACTAGGTGATTTCATATAGGTGGTGAAATAGAGTGTTGGTGCTGGCTTCAGGAAGACAAGTTCAAATCCTGCTTCTGACACTACCTGTGTACAAGATAGTCAAGTCACTAACTGCTCTTAGCTTCAGTTTCCTCATCTATAAATTAAAAACTTGCCTACCTCTCAGATTTGTTGTGAGGAGAAAATGAAAAAGCATATCTTAATTACTTTGCAAATCTTAAATTGTTATATAAATTCCAACTATTTGTATTATTTTGCTCTAAAGAAAAACCTTGTGAATGTGACATGTATTAGCTCCATATTAAAGATGGAAAAACTGAAGCTCGGAGAAATTATGTGTGAAGAAAGGAAATGAATTTGAATTCTCTGTTTTACTTCATCATATGAATAGCCTCTCAATAACATTAGCTGACAAAATTTGTACAGTGCTTTACACTTGACAAGGTAATAATATCATATTTGAATCTTAAAACAAATACATATGGTAGGCATAGCAAGAATTATTGTTCCCACTTTACAGGGGAATAACCTGAGGTTCAGAAACATTGTGTGACTTCCCTAATTTAATCTAGGGTTAGGGAGTAAATGATAGAAGCTGGACTAGAACTCAAACTTTCTGAGTCTTTCTACCACATTAGGTTGAATTTCATTAACGGTACTTTAAATTTATGAGATTTTTGTTTCTAAAACTGTTGCTCTTATAGCAATTCTGTGATGTGAATAATAAAATGCCATTATTCCTATTTTGTAATTGAGGAAACTGATTCAAAGGACATAACTTTTAAGGAACTAGAGTCACGTTTCACATTTTCATACTCTAAGACAGATAGCTCTTTTTTTCTCTTGAAATATATACTTATGTTATAGATGAAACTTAGAAGGAAAAATTAATTGCCCATTGTTGAATGGCTAGTAACTGGCAGTATAAGGAATTAGTTCCATATCTTCCAACATTTAAGCTGATGATTTTTGTATCCTTCAACTTTCTGTGTGTATATATGTTAATATGACTATTTTATGGTCACAAGACAAATAATACTAACCTTAATGCAGATTTTATAGAAATCTTTCAAAACGTTTAGAAAATTAGTTTCCATATAATGATCTGCTCAATAGTACTATTCTGTTTGATTCTTTGCTTTCATATTTTAGAAGATTAAATTCCAGCTTTTGCAAGAGGTGGGAGAAGACAATGATCTTTCTGGCCACTTTCCAGCCAGTTCCCCACCAAATATATTTGTTTCAAGAGGAAAACTATTTCCCTCATGGATACAACTGGTACAGCCACTAAAAAAAATAGAAAAAAAAAAAGAACTTTAATTTAACTTCAAAGATAGACCGAATCTTCAAAGAAAGATTAAATTATGCTCAGTAAAATTTTAGTGTACAGTATATTGTAATCTAATTATCTATAAATTGGTAACCATAATATTCTGTTGGTGAAAATACCCCATTTTCCAACTGTTTTTGATAAATTGGAGTTTACATAAAATAATATTTACATGCTTAAATGGTTCTATGATCTTCCTGGCTTTGGAGCTGTATGAAAGCCATTCAGTTTTTCTCATCTTTTGTAACCCATATGAAAAAATATTCCTTAGGGGGTCCATTCATGTGCTCTAGGTCTCCTGGCATTAAGTTCATGGTAGTACTCCCATACAGTCTGTCTATCTTTGTTTATTTTGTCCTTTCTACATGAAAACACCACATTCTTTTTCTGTAATATCTCATGTCTCTACTAGACAAGGAGGTCAAAAGTTGTTTTTGTTGTGGTGGTTATTGTTGTTGTTTGTTTTTCCTGAGTTGTTTTCTACATTCCTTTGGCATCTTCACTATGATGAGTAGTGAATACTCATTAAACTTCCTCAGGAAACAGGGAAAATTTGTGTTGATGTGTGCTCCTTTTTTACGTTTTTCTTCATCAAAAAACTTATTCAAATAGGTCAGACCTGAGCTTTCTTATTTCTATTCTACATATTCTTTTAATTTTGTATTGATTTAGATTTTTGTTCAAAATAATCAATGTTCTGATTGTAAATAGGTGAATTGAAATGGACTTTAACATGGGTAACTGGTTACAGTACAATCTATTCCATTTCTTGTAATGCTATATGGTCTTTTTTATCTTCTGCAACTTTTTATTTCTTGAAATATTTATAATTTATAGGCAGGAGGCATTTATAAAGTCTAAAAGCCTTTGTACTGTCTCATTTCTTACTTTTCTGCTGTTTTTTTGTGCTTTTTTTTCACAATCCATATCTATTTTCCAAGAAATTGCTCACTTTTAATGCATATGGTTTTCTTAGTTAGAAGGTGTTATTCATATATTTATTTGCCTCTTTATCTGACTTAACAGAAGAATACTGTATAGAACAATAAAAAAAGTAAAACAAAACAAAAAACAAACAAATGAACAAATAAAAAAGGCATTCTGAAGTTATCACTTCAGGCCATGTATGGATTCTGATATTTAGTACTTGTGTCAATTTCTTCTAAGTAATTTAAACTCCATGATAAACTTTCATGATTTTCTCTTTGGCAAAACAAATGGGTTATATTTAATGGCCTTTGAGATTCCTTTTAATTTTCAATGATATATTTTCACATAGGTTATGATTGCCATAGGCAACTAGGTAATGCATTGATTAGAGCATCAGTCATACAATTAGGCAGATTGAGTTAAATTCTGACTTCAAACACTGGCTGTTCAAACCTGGACAAATCACTTAATGCCATTTGTCACAGCTTCGTTATTTGTAAAATGAGTTAAAGAAGGTAATAAAACAATCTGGTATTTTTGTCAAGAAAATCCCAAATGGGGTCACAAAGAGAAATGACTGAAAAATGAGGGTCAACACAGCAGTTTTAAAGTGATCTTGTTTTAAAAGGTTTTTGTATAAATAAAAAGTTTTTGTAGAAACAAGACTAATGTAGACAATATTAGAAGGGAAGCAATAAATTAGAAACATCTTTACATTTAAGGGCTCTGATAAAGACCTCATTTCTAAACAATATAGAGAATTGACTCAAATTTATAAGAATTCACTCCATTCTCCAACTGATAAATGGTCAAAGGATCTGAACAATTTTCAGATGAAGAAATTGAGACCATTTCTAATTGTATGAAAATGTATCTAAATCACTATTGATTGGAGAAATGCAAATTAAGACAACTCTGAGATATACTACACACCTCTCCAATTGGTTAAATTGACAGGAAAAGACAATGATGAATGGTTGGAGGGAATGTGGGAAAAATGGGACACTAATACATTGTTGGTGGAATTGTGAACAGATCCAACCACTCTGGAGCAATTTGGAACTATGTCTAAAGGGCTATCAAACTGTCCATGTCCTTTGATCCAACAGTGTTTCTACTGGGCTTATATCCCAAAGAGATCTTAAAGGATGGAAAGGGACCCACATGGGCACAGATGTTTGTAGCAGCCCTTTTTGTAGTGGCAAGAAACTGGAAACTGAAGTTGATGCACATCAATTGGAGAATGCCTGAATAAGTTATGGAATATTATTGTTCTATAAGAAATGATCAGCTGGAGAGACATGTATTGATGCTAAGTGAAATGAACAGCTCCAAGAGATCATTGTAAAAGGCAATATGATCTATTTGGAAGGATGTGGCTCTTCTCAACAATGAGAAAATTCAGGTCAGTTCCAATGATCTTGTGATGATGAGAGCTATCTGCATCCATCGTGAAGATTATGGGAACTGAGTATGGACAACAACATAACATTTACACTTCTTTGGTTTTTTGCTTGAATTTTATTTCCTTTCTCATTTTTTTTCCTTTTTGATCTGATTTTTCTTATGTAGCAAGATAATTATATAAATATGTATGCTTATTATTGGGTTTACATATATTTTTACCATGTTTAACACATATTGGATTACTTGCCATCTAGGGGGAGGGGTGGGGAGAAGCAGGGAAAATTCGAACACAAGGTTTTGCAGGCATCAGTGTTGACATATTATTCTTGAATATGTTTTGAAAGTAAAAATCTTTAATAAAAATATTTAACTCAAGCATGACAATATAAAGAGGCAAAAGGTCTAGTAAAATGATATTTCATTTTTTGATACATAACGCAATTAATTTTAACAATTTCTTTGTCCTTTCAAGGGGGGGTAATTTTTTTTAAACTCTGACTTCCTTTCTTCTGGATTTATCAATAATGAAAATGATATTTTATTCCCTCAAGCATTATGTTCATTTTTCAATTACATAGCATTGTCACAGAGTTACAACAATTAAATATTAATTTATTGCCCAAAATAATTGATTTGTTGGACCCTTTCTTACTGTGGGGATTAATTTGGATTGGCTATGAAACTTTGTTATGAAAATTTTCTTTTTTCTTTTCAAGTAGTGTGAAGTAAGAGATAAAGAGGAGATTTTATTACATGGATAAAACCTTAAAAAGTGAGCTGTTGCTGGAGCTGTGATATTGTTTAATAATTAAGGGGGAAAAATTGAACAACAGCCCAAAAGTCATAAGAGTGATTTCAGTCCAGTAATATTATTAGGGAAGGAAATCAAGGATTGAAGCAAGGCATCCATGTATATAGCAAAGAAGCAGAAAAAAGTAGATACTTATCTAGCAATGCATGTTGTAGTTTACAAATGTGATATAATTTTAATTATGTGATAAGAGAAGTCCTGATGAATTCATAGAAACCCATGAAGGCTTTATGATCTAATTAATGATGAAATGAGCAAAATATATATGACTAAAAAAAAAGCAAAAAAAAAAAACAGTGAAAAATCCCAGAAATTTCAATAGTCTAGTGAATAGTTGCGACTTCAAAAGACTGAAATATGCTTTTCATCTCCTAACAGAGAGATGGTAGGTATGAGATATACATTATCAGACATAGCCAAGGTATTAATTAATTTTGCAGGATTATGTATGGTTGTATTAAGGAAAGGTTTTTTTCCCCTTAGGATCTATATATGTATATATACATCCCATATATATGTATATATATATATATTTTTTAATGCATATAGAAATTAGAATAAACCAAAAGGATTCCCAATAGAGAACCAACACTTTCTTACTGACTTTAATATGTAACCACACATGTATATTCAAACACCACAACATAAATATGTACTCCTTGAAAACTTAAACTATATATTAAATTATAAATTATATATATATATATATATTAAATGTGATCTTTTGTGTATTATAAAATATTGTGTTTGTCTATGTTTCCAATAAAAATTTTTCAGAAAAAGTTGAAGGTTGTTCATAACAGACCCAATTTAGAACTTTCTTTTCTTTTCTCTTTTTTAGCTTCTATCATCTAATAATTGAATTATTACTGGTCTGTTTACTGATGACAGGCTTCTCCATGAGCTAAAGTAATATCTGGAAAGCAGAGATAGTCTATTTTTTTTTTTTTATTTTTTTGCTAAGGCAGTTGGGGTTAAGTGACTTGCTCAAGGTCACACAGCTAGGACGAGTTAAGTGGCTGAGGTCAGATTTGAACTCAGGTCCTTCTGACATCAGGGCTGATGCTCTATCCACTACACTACCTAGCTGCCCCTAGTCTATTGCTTAGATCAAGTATGGAAGTTTGAGTTGAATTGGAAGTCCGAATCATTTTCATCCTTTGAGTAGTCATCAGAGTGAGAATTTCTGCCAGTTATTTTTAACTGGATTATAATTTGCTTGTTTTTCAAGTAAGGGAAATAATGACATTTGAAATAAAATCATTTGAGGAACTTACACAGTTTTGAATGCAAAAAAGTAAATATATTTTTCCTAAGTCCTTAACATAATAATTATCTGGTTTTTGGGCAAGGATGAAATGTATCCAAGTCTTGATGGTACTCTATTCAATTGGCTTTGGGGCCTTGAAAAATCCAATTATAAAAGACTTTATAGTAAAAGCAAAGTGGAGGGAGAAAACTATCATATTCCTCAAGCTAGTGATCATAGTAACTCATTACAATGGGAAAGTAAGAGTTTCAGTAGTGATATTTAGACATTTTCAAGAGATAAAGTCTAAGAAAGAAGCCAGAAATAAAAGCTAGAGTCTCCAAAAAAAATATACATATATATATATATATATTTCTATATATTTTTTATACTCTATAAATATATTCTATATACATATATAATATTCTATATATATATTTCTATATCTATATATAAATGTAAAAAATAATGCACAAAATGAAATATTTTGAACAGGTCATAAGCATTTATGAATCACTTACCCTTTTCTAGGCACTGTGTTAAGTATTACATATAAAAATAAAAGACAAAAATAGCCCAGACTCTCAAAGAATTCACATTTAAATGGGCAAACTAGAGATTCACAAATAGAGGCATAAATTTGGCATCCTAGGCATGGCTGAGATTCAGTGTGATAGAATCCATGACTGAAATTTACCTTTATAAATACATATTTTAGGGGGGCAGCTAGGTGGCGCAGTGGTTAGAGCACCAGCCCTGAAGTCAGGAGGACCTGAGTTCAAATCTGGTCTCAGACACTTCCTAGCTGTGTGACCCTGGGCAAGTCACTTAACCCCAATTGCCTCAGCAAAAAAAAAAAAAGAAAGAAAGAAATACATAGTTTATTTGAAGGGAATAAGAAATGTAAAAGCAGTTACAGTGAAGTCTTCTGTGCTAAGATACATTTATTTCAGGAAATTTAAAAAATAAGTTGGAGAAAATGGTAAAAAAAAAAAAAAAAAAAAAAGGAAAAAAATCAAGATGCCAAAATCACTTCTTTTTAGTTTGTTTTGTTTTGCTTTGTTTTAATTTGATAGTATATTATAGATTACTTGGCCAGAAAGAGGTAATAGATGATGCCATGTGAGAAATAGTTCACTCTACTGTCACAATGATATGATTCAATAGTAAAGGAACATCAATTACTATCATATCTTGCGGATCTATTTTTCTAACAAAAGCAGAGAAAATAACCATTCCTGGACTTGCCTTCAAGATAATTTCGTACTTTGAAATATGGTAAAACCAATGAGGGAAATAGATATTTTGGGGAAATTTTTCACTAAAATGAAATTTAGTTGTTAGGGCAGAATTCAGTTAATAGTCAATAAGCATTTATTAAATGACATTTATGTTCCAGAAATTGATCTAAGCTTTGGTATAATAAAGGAGATAATACCTGCTCTCAAAGAGCTCAAAAGCTGAGGAAATAATTATTTACAAATAAAATATATAAAAGAGAAATGAGAGATAATAGTGAAGACATAAAAGGTAAAATGGTTTGTAAAAGATTTCTAATAGAAATCAGGGCTGTATTTGGGACTTGAAGGATTCCAGGGAATCCCAAACACAGAGATGAAGAGGGGACAATTCCGGAAATGAGGGCTAGGCAAGGCAATAGAATAGATCTCACTTTCTGATGTAGCTTATTATAAATGGTTTAGTAAAAGTATAAATAAGATTAAAATTATTCAAATTGTCAGCCTAAATGTCAAGGGTAGATTTTTTGTGTTTGTCTTTCTTTTGTCAAGATGTAAAAAAGATTTAAGGAATAGGAGAAGGAGTGGAAGGAGAGGCCTAAAGAAAAAAGGAACAAAGCATAGTGAACTCATTGACCAACTTGGAATTTTAAAAGATATGCCCAGAAGTAAAATGTAAACTTCTAGACTATAGCAGAATCTATTTTGCATGTCTTTGTATCTGAAACACTTATCAGATCATGGTACCTGATGCATAGTAGGCATTTATTAAGTATGTGTGAAATTGAATCAGAAAGACATAGCCAAGGGCGAAAAATACATGAAACAGTGTAGTAAAATTTGAGGGGACTTAAGAGGAAGATGAAGATGATAGTAAAAACAGATTGTGATTGTGGTAATATTTTACTGAAGGATTGGGACCAAGGTAGAGATAAAAGATGTAATTAGACTAATGTCTATAGGTATATGAAAACTGGTGACAGAGAGAGGCAGAGCTTCTCAACACATTTAAATTCCCCACTCTTCTCAGGCAAGGAAACTTGGAAAGACAAATCAAAAAGAAAGGAAAGGGAAGCCTAAAAAATATTGGGGACATAATAAGAGACAAAGCTAACTGTTTACTATGAGTTCAATTCACCAAGATTGTCTACTTTCCATTATGCTGAAAGTATTCATGTCAATAGTCATGGAGGTGCTGGCAATGATCTTTGAAAGATAACAAGTACTATATTATTAAAAAATGGCAAATATCCTGATTTTCTTTTAAAAATTGAAAGATAAGTGAGTCTGAAATTATAGTCTAGTAAGTCAAATTTGATTTTAAAAGTTGAGCTTTTCCGTGATGTTTAATGAGTAACTAGAAAAGAAAATAATGATCATAAAGAACCAGTACTGCTTCATCAAGAAGCTCTGTGTGTATGTTTTCATGTGTGTGTGTGAATACACATATAAGTTTTTTTTTTTAACAACCTTACAAGAGGTTTACAAACCTCTTGTTAATAATAACATTCTCTTTTTACCCTTGAGGGTCAGTATAAAAGCAAACCAGATTCTGTTTTTAGCTGAATCTTGAAAAACCAAAGTCATCTTATAAGAAGAAAAATAAGCTGAATAGAGAAAGATAATGTAAGGACATTACGAAGAATGCCCAGAGCAAGTTAGGCATGACTAAATACCTTTAACCTTGAGACACTCATTTAGAATTTATCTAAAGTACTTGGACCACAGTAAAACACCAAGTAAACAAATATTCCAGCATAAGACAATACTAGCAAGTATCTTTGAGCCTTGACTTTGGAAAATGGTCTTCTGTCCCAGAATCCTTATCCTAAAATATACATATATCCAACTTCAACAGCTGACTGAGAGATAGAAAAGTTACCTCATACACAGGATGAATCAGTTGTCTAGTACTGACTTTTTCTATATTATGCACTACCTCTAACCTTCATTCTCTAAATCCAATCTAAGTCCTTCCCCTTCCTTTGCTTCATAGACTTAAAGAATACTCCCAATGTCTTCATACAATTTTAAGCTAAAGATTAAATAGTATTTGCTAGCAAGTTTAAGCTAAAGCTTAAAACTTCACAAAGAGTTTTGGGACATGCTGAATGCAGATGTTTTGGAGTTGAGAAGAATTTTAGTTCAGTTTTCTGTTTTTACAGATAACCAGCCTTTGTTCATGGAGAGAGTAAATGACTTTGTTAAGTTACCTTGATGGTGACTGGCTAGTCCATGGTTTTGAACCCATGCTATGTCATTCCAAATGAGGAACTGTCTCATCTGTGTCAGTCTGCACACATTCAGCTTATTAGATTTATGCTATTGAGTAAATCAAGACCTATAAAATGGGACATTAACTTTTATCATGTAAAAGGCCCCTTTAGCTTAGTATAATGAGTTGGGGAACTCACTTTTAAGTTTATGTACATTCAAAAGCATAAGACTGTGGGTTCTGTGAGGGCAGGGAACGTGTGTTATTTATTTTTTCCAGTGCCTAGTACATTGTAGAAAATGTATTTTTGAATTAACAGAAGTAAATAGGTAACCACACAAAAATAATTTCTTCCCTGATGACTTTTAATGGTTAGTGGACTTTTACATTCTAGGAAACTTGCTCTTTTGAATTCTTCAAATATCTGGATTGCTAGAATATGAGAACCAGATAATATAGCAATGTTCTCTATAAAGGAAGAGAGAAAAGAAAAAAAAACTCTCCAAGGCCATGTTAATAATCTCTCCACAAACAAGATTAATGAATTGTTGAATGAGAAAGTTATTCTTCCTATAGCTAAATGCTTTTGGATACTACTATAAGTCTGCTACAGAAAAAAGATCTGCCATAAATGACTGGCAGAATTTGTGGTGGAGAGTGCAGAAGATTTCCAATACATTTTTTTGTTTTGTTTTGTTTTGGTTATGCTGTTCTCCCCTAGTTCTTTCCTTATTGCCAGGTAAGTCAGGGAATTCATAAACAACACAATGATAGCCTCATACCACACACACACACACACACACACACACACACACACACACAATTTGTATAAAGTCTTAGAGAAATTCCTATTATAGTTTTATGTAAATCTGTTCTCTAATCACTCAGTAAGAGAATCCAGCACATTTAAATTGTCTTAAATATGGTATTCTACTTTTCTGACTTTGATATTCTCTAAATGTACTTCTCTTACTGTGGCTTTGTTTTGTACTGTGTTTGCAAGCAAGTTAGCTTAATTGATTCTTCTTGTAGCTGAACAAAGCTTCAGCCTAAAACACTCCATCTGTTTCCATTTCAATGCTATATAGCCTTTCAAGGACTTAAGCATCATTCTGAGATTATATTCTAGGGAAAGGAAAGGATGGGAATGATCCACAAATAAAACATTGGGAAATCTTCATGTTTCTGGCTGGCAAAAGGGAATGTGTAGAAAATGTGGGGCAGTATTATGGAATATTATTGTTCTGTAAGAAATGACCAGCAAGATGATTTCAGAGAGGCCTGGAGAGACTTACATGAACTGATGCTGAGTGAAATGAGCAGAACCAGGAGATCATTATACATGGCAACAACAATACTATATGATGATTAATTCTGATGGACATGGCTCTCTTCAACAATGAAATGTTTCAAACCACCTCCAATTGTTCACTGAAGAAAGCCATATACACCCAGAGAGAGGGATGCGAAATGTGGACCACAACATAACATTCTCATACTCCTTGATTGATGTTTGCTTACATTGTGTTTCCTTTATCTGATATATCATTTGTGTAGACAAGATTTTTCTTGCACAACAATGACAAGTTTGGAAATATGTATACATGTATTCGATTTGCCAATATTTTAACATAATTAACATGTAGTGGATATCCTGCCATCTAGGGGAGGGGTGGGGAGTTGGGGGGAAAAATTTGTAACGGAAAGCTATGTAAGGGTTATTGTTGAAGAATTACCCACACATATGTTATGCAAATAAAATAAAATTAAAAAAAAGAAAAAAAAAAGAAAATGTGGGGCAGATCCCACGAATAATTGTTACAAAAATAAACAAACAACTACAAATATGGGGAGAGGCTAAAGAATTTTTTAACAAAAGAAGAGTGATGATATAATTTAAAAGTTTTAAATATTTGAAAGGACACTACCAATAAGATGGTCCATAAACACTAGTTTCACTTATGCACCCCAAACTCTATTTTCCCGATACCCCATCTGAACTCTAAATAATTGAATATAGAGAGAATAGGAGAGAACAGATTTTTGGCTACTGATTGCAAATTGGCATTGCATTATGACAAGGATGAGCATCTTTCTTGTAAACTACACTAGCTAAAATGCATTAACAACACTAATGGTTGAGAAGATTATGGGTGGGGAAGAAAGAAGAATCAGATGAAATGGTCTTCAATTATAGCATGAAGCATCTATTCGACTCAGAAAGAAAAGATGTTTCCTGCCTAGGAAAAAGGTTACATTTTCTTTCATTTTCTGATAGGCCAAAATAAGAGAATAGAACATAAGGAAAAGTTTGCTAGAAATATTGCTCACTCATTTTTAAAATGGATCGATATTTACGTGGAATAATTTGTTTATAATTCCTATTCAGAAGCAAAGGGGCAAAATTAGTAACCTCTCTATATAAATAACCCTGAATGTCATCTCACCACATTTTCCCCTTTTCTCAACATATTTGGAAAGTTTTCTACTATATGGGCTTCTAAGTTCAAAATAGAACTTCAATCCAACAGAGGTAAGACTACAATTATTGCAGAACACTCTCTAGACAAATGTTAAATAATGCTTACTGTTTATATTTCTTTTTTAGGCAAAGTTAAAGAATATATGAAAGACATATTGAAGAAAAAATACTAAAAGAGATGGAAAGTCATAGATTTTGTTATTATGAGTAGTTACTTAGAGATGGTAAAGTTACACAATGGATAGTACATTGGGATTTGAGTTAAAATCCTGTCTCAGATACTTCCTAGTTGCATAATATTGAGCAGGCCATTTAACCTTTTTCTGCCTCAGTTTCCTTAATAGTAAAATGGGGTATGATTGGGTTGTTGTGAGGATCAAATTAGCTAATAATGGTAAATGATTATCATAGTGCTTGACACATTTTAGATGCTCAATAAATATTTGTTCCCTTCCCCTTTATAGTGAGTAGCTATATGACTTTCTCTAAAAGGGATACTTTCCATAACTTTTGGGAATTTTGTGGCTGATTTCATTGGTATATTTTGAGTGAGAACTCTCAGTAGGAAAAATCCTTCTATTGAATCAGAGTGACATTAGTCCAACTATTTCACAACTCAAAGTTTTAAAGAATTGTTTGGGAGTAATAATAGCATATATAGGGCCACACAGTCAATAGTCTTCAGAAGGAAAATTTGGGCCCAGTTTTTCTTGATTCAAAAATCAGTTCTGAATTCACCCAGTTGGCTTCATTCTCTAAGTATGATTCATTTAGAGATCATGATACATTTTACTTCTTTCTTTTTTAGATGAAACTAATACCCCCCTTGTTAAGTTTGTCAGAATCTTGTGATCATGACTCTATGAGACATCTCCCTATTCAGTGCCTTAAAAAATGGCTCAAAAGATATCAAGATGTAATCAGAGAGTTGAATGTAAGAGATTCACCACAATGAAAGATTTCTGGTGTTCAAAGATACGCAGATAATGGTTGCAGAGTTCACATCCCAACACTTGCCTAAAGGAAAAAAGAAGACTTGAAGTTGTGGTATGAGAGGGTATGGAAGTGGTAATATATCCAAGCACATATAAATCCTGCAATTGTAATTCTATGTTGCATCTGTGGTGGCAGTGGGGTGGTGTTAAGGTGAAAAGGATGGATTTATCTTCCCCTTCTTGAAATGAATGACTCCATCTTAATTTTTTTTAATATAAATTGAGCAAGTCATTATCTATTCAGGTTTGTGGTGGTAAATGTTGACAACTAGCTCTTGATGGTAAAAAAAATGATACATTTAAAAATTTAATCTACATTATTAACTTTCTGCTTTACTTTCTTATGTCTAGGTGATCAACAAAATAATAATTTTAGTTCTGATTTATAGCTTTTGATGATTTAAAAAGTGTAAATGATCATACCAAAAATTTATCATCTTTCCCACATGTGTTTAAGGTGCCATAGGCACAGTCTTGCATCTATGCCACATTTGTTAGGATGGTCATAGTAATCTTTTCAGCTAAGACCTGCATACTTCATATTCTCTCTACCACCATTCTCTATGAACAGTGACATAAGACACCAATAATGTTCTTATTCTTTCTTTAAGAAATGATGATAGGTAGTCCTAGCAAATAAGAATTTGGTTTATTTTATAGTAGTATTATCTGCTGTTGCTGCTTTGCATGCATTAAAGTTTTTTTTTTAATGTCTGACTTTGCTAATATTTCATTAATCCTATAGAGTGTAAGTAAAACCAAGCCTGTTTTTTCTTTAATTGCCTACATAATGAGCAATGCTCTGCAATCATTTTTAAATATTTGGCTTTATTATTAAGTGTAATTATGTGGCAGTTAAGTGGCACAGTGAATAGAGTGCAGAATTTGAATTCAGAAGATGAGCTCAAATCTGGCATAGATACTAAATGTGAAACTGAGTAAGTCCCTTATCTTCTCTCTGCCTCAGTTTTCTAAACTTGAAAATAGGGATTATAATACTTATTTTCTAGAATTGATGTAATGATTGAATATTTGTGAAGTGATTAGCACTATGCCTACCACATATTAGATATATTAAATACTTCTTTCCTTTCCTCTTAATGAGTAAAGAGGAATATTACAGGTAAGAATATAAACATCTGTTTTTTCATTTTTAAAACTGGATTGCTTCAAGTAATCATCTATTAATTGGTTCAAAAGAAGACTAATAATGAGAAATTCAAAATAAATTAAAAGAAGGAAATTAAATAAACATCCATACCTCTAAACATGGGTAGAAACAGCAATGAATTTATTGTTCCATCAGGGGTAGTAAGATGAGTGGATTATAAAAGATGAACTATTATAGTAAAATTTAGGTCATACATAATTTTTGTGGTTGTATTTTTGGTTTTGTTGTGAGCATAGATACTCAACTAGGAACATGTGGCCTAGATATATTAATGAGTCTCCCCAATCTGAATATTTCTTTTACTAAGTGTTTAACTCTGTTAACTTGAACATATGTTAAGCTGGGGAAAGAAATTGACTCAAGATGGTTCAAGCAATAAAACATTATATTCTTCATCATCATTCATTTCTAATTTAGTGTATATATCATATCCTGCTATTTGATACTTTATTTTATCTTTATTACTTGCTTCATTGTTTGGATTCTACCTTTAATATAATATGATATTATTGTCTTACAAATTTTTTTAACATATCCTGCTGTGGAGGACAAAAAGATACCCTCAAACACTGAGATTTATCTACTAATAGAGAGGCTAAGTAGTATATGTATGTTTGTGGGTAAAAATCAAGTTGGCTGATATCAAATTGAATTATTCCTGTTTTTTAATATATCTCATCATGGCTGTCAATGGCATTTTTTTGGGGCATGAGTAGAACTTCAAACTTCATACTTTGAGGTAGTAGTTAAACTGTTATAATCCTAAAAGTTCGTTGTAAAAATAATATGATATACATGACTTGCTGTCATTAAGAAGGCAAACTAAGTAAACTGAAGTATATTGTATGGTTTCTTCTAATTTTTGATATGTGTCTGAGCAAGGCAGTATTGTAAATAAATTTTTTCTGTTCATTTATTAGATTTACTTGGCTCTTATGGATGGTTTGTTACTATTCAGAATAATAAATGAAATAGTCTCATAATAGGAATTAAATCTATATTCTGCCATTAGAGATGAGAAAAACACAAGCCAACACATTTGGGGCATATTAGTTATAGTATATGAATTGCTGCACAAATGAACTCTGTCAGCAATACTGTACAAGGAAGCCAAAAAGAAAGTACTTTGATAGAAAAGGGCCACTCAGGAAAAGTCTAGTGTGATGATCAGAGAAAGGGTCATTAGCTCTGAAAATCATGCTCCGAATTGAAAAGTTAATATATTGACAATGCTTTCAGATTTTCAAATCAGAAAAGGTATTTAATTTTGATTAAAAAGATAAACTTCTAAAAAATCATTTCTTTGCCAATAACGGATACTTAAATTATTTTATAAAACATTATTTTTTTGATGATTTGGAGATAATTGTTTTCTGCCATGTATTGTTTTTTTTTTTTTTTAATTCCCCCTCATTCCCATTCAGGACCCAATAATTAATACTACTGAAATATCTATTATAAGGTACTATTTAAAAGAAATTCCACTATCTATTCTTTTCTCTTGACTGGCATTTTTCATTTTGGCTAATTGACTATTTTTGGAAGGCAAAATCTTTAAGAGTAAACATACGTCATTAGGACTTAATTCTTTTATCCAAGAAAGGGAATTTGTGACAATGGATTTAAACAATGTATTCACTCCCCCCTTGATTAGACTTTCATTCCTAACAGCACAGTTTATTTGGGATACTTTCCATGTAGATAGTTTTCTATGAAAAGAATCAAAGATGAATTGGCAAAAGGAAAACCTTGGAGTAGTAAGAGTAGAATTGTTTGTTTGTTTGTTTTGCCTTAAAATGTACACGTATATAAATTTGGAACCTTTAAATTGCTCTATCTATAATTTTAAAATACTAACATGTTATAGTCACCTGTTCTTATTGAGAGTAATGAAGATTAGAACTAGCAAAGGAGGGAAATAAATATATGTACAGATAATCTAGATAGTACATTTTAGCTCTTATTTTCTACTCTATTCCTTATAAAAATGTTTTCTAGCATTGCTTATGATAATGATTATTGAATACTTTCTGAGATTTAATATTTGAGAAATTTGAGTTTCTGCTTTTCTTTTTCTCCAAATCTGGTAACTATTAAAATTAGACAGAAAAAAAAATAAAGCTGGCACTGGCAACGTTTCAGGGGTATGCATCTTCCTATTGTTAGGAATCCTGTCAACTGGGGCAAGGATCACAAGTCAATTCCTACTTCCAAATGTTTGAAGATAATCTTCATGTCCCTTTTTTCTTTCTTTTTGGGACAAAATATCCACAGTTCATTTAACTAATTCTTATAGACCACAAACTTAATGCTCATCATTATCATTTGTCTTTCTCAAGTGATATAGCATATTGATGTCATTCTTAAAATATTATGTGCCTAGAAATAAGCTCAGCAAAGCCAATATACTCTGAGAAATGTAAAGTCCTGAGGATATTGTGTCCTTAATTTCTGGTTATTCTGTTTCTGTTGATACAGCCTAAGATGGTATTTATTTATTTAGCTATAATCACATCAGTTTACATTGAACATATAGATTACTAAAACTATACATACACATCACATAAGTATGTATATATAATATGTAGGTACATGTATAGGTATATGTATGTATATATATGCACATATGTAATATTACATATCAATGTGTATATTTCTATCCTGTATTGTCACAATTGATTTTCAGAACCCAAGTATAAGATTTCATATTCATCCATATTAAATTTCATCTTTAAGTAGATTCAGTCTACCGTTTCAGCATATAGAGATGTTTTTTGAAATCTGACTATGTGATCTATGTGTTAGCTCTCATTCTGAGCTTTAAGACAGCAAAAGAGTTTTTCAAATGCTTTATTAAAATATAAGAAAAATATATTTTTATTATTTCCCTGATTTGCCACTTGAGCAACCCTATTAAAAATGAAGATTATTCTGGAAGGACCTAATTCACTCTTCACACTGCTACTAAAACAATCTCCTTAAAACATATGTAGAAGAATATAGATAATTCCTACTTTCCCCTCTCTAGTACTTTTTATAATATTGTCAACCAGGCCCAAAGTCCCTGCCCTTAACTCCAAGGGCCTTTATTATTTTGATTTTTAAATTCAAATATCTCTTTTCCCATTTCTATCCAGGATCACCTAATTTTATAATCAATATTTCAGATATACTTTTTACATAGATAATCTGCCCTCAAACCAAAGTCATCTTGAATGATTGGGATACTCATCTCTTTCTCGCTCCTCTTTCCTATCTACCACTTTCATTTTTTTCTTCTTTGCTTCAAGAAGATACTCAATTGATATTTTTCTAGTGACATCTATCAAAGGTAAATATTTCAACCATGGATGGAATATGAGACTATTTACATTAGAGTTGTGGTTCTATTTTTAATAATGTAAAATTTTATGAAGGATCCTGCCATTAAAGAGTTAGCTTTACCTACTATTTTAAATAGAAGAAAATATCCTTTAATCCCACATATTAAATGTGGAAGTTCCTTGAAATTTCTTCACTCAACATCCATGTCCCCGAATCTTTGCCCTCTAGAATAATGCAAAAACCTATTTTTCTACTGATTATATATTCATTTACTGTGACTGTTTCATGTGTTTGTCTAAAATGTATTTTAAACTATATAGA
>JAJPUD010020454.1:11977-24698 GCA_023553655.1 Myrmecobius fasciatus | reverse complement strand
ACTTGGTGCATATATATTTAGTATTGATATTGCTACATTATCTATGGTACCCTTTAATAAAATATAGTTTCCTTCCTTATCTCTTTTGATTAGATCTGTCTTGGCTTTTACTTGATCTGAGATAATGATTGCTACCTCTACTTTTTTTTTTTGTTGTTGTTCACCTGAAGCATAGTAGGTTCTGCTTCAGCCTTTTACCCTCATGCTATATGTGTCACTATGTTTTAGATGTGTTTCTTGTAGACAACATATTGTGGGATTCTGGTTTTTAATCCAGTCTGCTATCCGCTTCCGCTTTATGGGAGAGTTCATCCCATTCACATTCACAGTTAGAATAACTAATTCTTTATTTCCTGCCATCTTATTTACCAAAGTTATGTTTTTCCCTTTCCTTTCACCTTTCTCCCTTCACCCCTCCTCAGTATTTTGCTTTTGATGACCCCCTCCCCCAAACAATCCTGCACCCTTTTGATCCCCTCCCCCTTTTTTTTACTCCTTTCCGGATTCTTCTATTTTCCCTTCTATTAGTTTATCCCTTTCTTTTCCTCTTTCCCTCCCACTTCCCTCTAGCAGTAGACAAGTTTCTCTGTGAAATCAAGTGTCTGATATACACTTTTAGAGCCCAAACTGATAAGAGTAAGATTCACGCAATGCTCATCTCCCTCCTTTCTTTCTCTCAATTATATTAGGTTTTCTTTGCCTCTTCATGAGATTTTACCTTGTTTTTAATCTCCTATTTTTAAATCTTATTTTACCACCTTTTCCCTCTTTTCCCCAGTATGATAACCTTTCCCCCTCTAGTTTTCTTTTTCATATTATCAGAGTAATATCTAGTTAATTATATCCCCAAACTTTAAGTATTTCCATAGTAGAAATAAAGTTCTCAAGAGTCCTTTCCTTTTTACCTTTTTATGCTTCTCTTGAGTTCTGGGTTTGGAGGTCGAATTTTTTGTTCAGATCTGGTCTTTTCATTAGAAATAGGTGAAATTCACCTATATCATTGAATGACCCTCTTCTTCCCTGGAGGATAATGCTCATTCTAGCTGGATAGGTTATTCTTGGCTGTAATCCAAGTTCCTTTGCCTTTTGGAACATCTGTTTTCCAGGCTCTTTGATCGTTCAATGTGGAGGCGACAGATCATGTGTGATTCTAATTATTGATCCTTGGTATTTGAATTGTTTCTTTCTAGCTTCTAGCAAAACCTTTTCCTTGGTGCAATAGTCTTAATATTTAGCCACGATATTCCTTGGGGTCTTAATTTTGGGGTCTCTTTCAGGAGGTGATTGGTGGATTCTTTCAATGGTGGTTTTGCCTTCTGATTCTACAACCTCAGGGCAGTTTTCTTTCAGGATTTCTTGGAAGATAGTGTTTAGATTCTTTTTTTCATCATGGCTTTTAGGAAGTCCAATAATCCTTAGATTGTCTCTCCTAGATCTATTTTCCAAGTCAGTTGTTTTTCCTAGGAGATATTTCATATTTTCTTCTTTTTTTCATTTTTTTGTTTTTGTTTGACTGATTCTTGGAGTCTTATTGAGTCATTCACTTGCATTTGTTCAACTCTTATTTTTAAAGTGTTGTTTTCTTCAGTTACCTGTTTTAGCTCCTTTTGTAATTGGCCAATTGAATATTTTTTGTTCATTGCACTCTTTTTCCACATCACTAATTTTATTTTTCAATGCATTATTGTCTATTTCCAATTCACCAATTTTGTTTTTCAATAAATTGGTGTCTTTTTCATATTTCTTTTGCAGGGCATTATGTCCTTCTTGCAAGATATTGTATCCTTCTTGCACTGATTTCAGTTTATTTTCCCATTTATCCTCCAGCTCTCTTTTGAGATTCTTTATGCAGTCTTTCAGAAAGGCCTTTTGAAAAGGGGACCAGTGATGGTCTTTGATTACTTCCTCTGGAGTTTTGGCTAAAGGAACCTCAGGATCTGGGGTTGCCCTTCTTTCTCTCTATAGAAGCTGTCTATGGTGAGAGCTCTCTTTTGCTTCTTCATTTTTTTAGACATAGTGGGGGTCTGTTTAAGGCTAGAGAAGCGGGGATGCATTTGCCTTGAGGCAATTCTGCTAATCAACTCAAGGTGGTGGGCCAGTGGGGGCTAGGACTTTGCCTGAAGTACTCCTTAAAAAAAGCAAATCTGCCAGAACACCTGCCCCCAATCAGGGCAGAGTGTTCAGAGTGCCTCAGATACACTCCAGGTGTTTAGAGTTTAAAGTTTGGAGTTTCTGCCACACTTAGCTGAGTCCCACCCAACCCTTTCAGAGTTGCACCACATAAACTGTGGACCCTTCTGCCCGAGTTAAACAGACCTGATATGAAGTTCTGCAGAGATATCTGCAAGCAGTTTCCTAATATTTCTGGAGTCGTTGACTTGAAGATCAGTTCAGAGCCTTATTTTATTGTTGATTTGAGAGAAGATCGGAGGAGGACACAGAGAGTCACGTTTTCACTCCAACATCTTGGCTCCGCCCCCAGTTCCTTCAGATTTTCATGGAAAAAATTATTAAAGCTTGTCAAGAAATAATTAGTTGCTTTTCTTTGCCAAGAAAAGACTCTGTTAGATATCTTAAACCTTCATAATTATATTGTCCCTCTTTTTTAGGGTATGATTTATTTCCTAAAATTTTTCATATATTTTTCTTTGTGCCTGTGTAAGAACATAGGTGTTCTGTATTTGATGACCATATTGACTGTTTTTCTTTTTTCTACTGATCTCCATTTAAAGGTTTACCTACCAACTTTGATCCATTCTGGTTGCTAGATTTTCTTACCCAAACATCTTTTTTTTTGGTAATTCTGATAATTGGGTGATTAGTAAGTCTCTGAGACTGGATTTGAATTCAGGTTCTCTTAATTCCAGAGCCAGTTCTCTGACTCCTGAGCTTTATCCATTGGACTATCAAGTTGCCCCAACATGTCTTTATAATATACAACATTATTTTCCTCTTTTACTTATTCTATTTCTTTTGAACAAGTTAGACACTTACAGAGTTGGATTCCACTCATGGATGCCCTATTTCACCATTCTCAGTGATGTTCCTGAGATCAATCTAGAATCCTTTCATTAGGACCTCTTGTTAGAAGCCTAAACTTTGTGGATGTTTTCTAATTAACAGATTTATTTTTGTTCTCTCCCACACTTTACCCACTGGAAAAAAGAAAAGAAAATGAAAACCCTTGTAATAAATATTTGCACTCAAGAAAACACATTTCCAGATTAGAGCACATTAAACCTAATTTTGATCTTTTTTCCCCCAATATGGCTAAATGTAGCTTAAATTGTTTCCCTTGAAAGTTGCCTGTTCATATCCTTTGATCACTTAGCAACTGAAAAAGAATTCAGGGAACTCTTGCATAGAAGTTGCAATGATTGTTTTTTCTACAAATTTCTTTCCTGGATTTTTCTCAAAATGGCTCTACTACTATCCTTCTTCCTATATCATAGCTACTCTGTAGATTAAGTAATTTGGCGAATATATTTAGTTTTCTCTCTTTTCCCTCATTTCTAGTTTAAAGCACTTTTAGTAAGATTTTAAAGACATTTTAAAGGCATTTTTAAGACCAAGCTCCTTTTAGGTGAACTCCATCATGGGCTAAATCATTTCTACATTTAAGTTATGATCCAGAATTACTTTCAGATTTTTTTTTTACTTTTTTACTTTCAGATTTATCTCGCTATATTGTGAATTTTGCTTTTGTTTTATCTGATGGAATATATGACATTTCTTTTTTGCATTCAGTTGATTCATACTAATTTTATCCCAAACTTTCATTTTTATTCTAAATATATCTTTGCATAATGTTTTTACATATGGGAAAGATTTACAATAATTGGAGCTCATTTTTTTCCCTTCCTTCCTTCTCTCTTACTCTGCAGTCATGGTTGACCATTGCCTTGATCAGAGTTCCTAAGTCTCTGACCAAGAAATTAGGGTGTGCTGGCTGGGGCAGTTGGAAGGACTTAGCTTTTGTGTTTAGGAGATCATTTCTGTCAGTCACACCTCTGTAGGGAATGGTGGTAATCACCATTATCTATTTTCCCATTTTGAAGGGGTGAGACAGTGTATCATTTGAATAACTTGGATGAGAATGAAGGTGCTATTTACATTTTTCCTATCTGTGCTCTAATTTTTGACCTCACTGATAGAGACAGTTGATTCTGATTTTACCCTGCATTGAAGGACAAAATTATGGCCCTAATGAGTGACTGTTAAGCCAGTTGTGATTTTGATTATATGTATGATGTAACTGCAAGAAGGAATAAATAGAAGATCTCAAGCAATTTTTTGGCATATTTTCAAGAAAGAGAAGGAAACTAACATTCTAAAAGTGAAGACCCATCAATTATAAAGTGACTATATTACTTTACTTTGAATATGCTATATGCCTCTTTGTCTTGGCATGGATCTGCATAAGTAGGAGAAGGTGCCTACTTATTGGAGAAAATCAGTGACCAAAGGAAACTACTTAATTTTATAGGAATTGGTGAGCTATATAATAGGCATTACCCTTATTGATATCGCTCAATAAAATTAAAATTCAGATTGTGTATGTTTTCATTTTGTTATAGGACAAAAAAATAAGAGGTCATCTTGTATATTTTGGTGGAAGTTGAGAATAATGCTTATGGACTCTGGAAAACTGCAATATTTTTTAACTATCCCAAAAAAGATTTCCACATAAGTAGGCATTTCCTTTCTAGCAAGATATAATGTACTTTAATTTTTGTAGTATTATTGGACACTCATTGTATACAGAACCTTCTGACTTTCTTTTGGAATAATGTATTATTAGAGACTGGGGAAATTTAATTTATTCATCCTAAAACATATTATCTAGCACATATATCACCATCCTATTGATGTTTACTTGACTTTGAACTCATGGAGCATCAAAGTATATGTGGATTTAGCTTAGAAGTACCTTGTCTTATAGTAGAAAGAGTACTGACTTTGGAACCAGAAAATCTCACTTCAGTGTAACCTTTGATGCTCTGTGTCACCCTGGCCAATTCACTTTAATTTTGTCGGCCTTAGTTTTGCTTATATAAAATGAGGGATTTAAATGACATGACTTTTAATATATAAAGGTCCCTTTTATTTCTATGGTATAATTTTGTTGACTTCATAAAATTTCTTTGCTTATCAGCTGAAACAAAAGTTTAAGCTTTTTCATATTGTTTATGCCCATATTTAATTTAACCAACAAATAAAATAATAATTTTTGTCTTCTCGTTAGTGCATAAACCAATTCCTTCAATAAATAATTATTATTTATTTATTACTTACTAATGTAACAGGTGTCATGCTAAATTCTGGGGATGTAAAGATAAGGGCAAAAGCAATCCTTGATCTATAGGAATTTACATTATAATAAAACAAACAATTTACTGCTTTACTAATAAGGGTAACAAATTGTATCTAAGTAATGATATACAAAATACATATCAAGCAGAAATATGGTAACTTTAGAAGAGAGGGCACAAGTAGCTAGGAAAAAAGGCTCCCATACAAGGTAGAATTTGAGTTGTCTTTTGTTGTTGTTTGCTTCTTGGAAAATTTCCCCCTTTTTAATAATATTTTTTTTTACAATTATATGTAAAGAGAGTTTTCAATATTCACCTTTATAAGATTTTGAGTTTCAAACTTTTTTCCCTCCCTTCCCCATTTCCCAAGATGGCAAGCAATCTGATGATATAGGTTGTACATACAATAATGTTAAGAATATTTGTATATTAGTCATGTTATGAAAGAGGAATCAAAACAAAAATGAAAAACCACAAAAAAGTGCAAGTAGTATGCTGTAATCTGCATTCAGACTTTAGAGATCTTACTCTGAATATGGGTATTATTTTCTACCATAAGTAAAATCTTGTATCATTGCATTATTTAAGAGAGCTAAACCTATCAAAGTTGATCATTACATAATATTGCTGTTATTATGTACTCTGTTATTATGGTTCTGTTCACTTCACATAGAATCAGTTCATGTACATTTTTCCCAGGTTTTTCTGAAATCTACCTATTCAACATTTCTTATAGAACAATTGTATTTCATTACATTCATATACTATGAATGTTTAGTCATTCTCCCAATTGGTGGGCATTCCCTTAATTTCCAATTCTTTGCCACTCACTACAAAAAAATAGCTGCTATAAATATTATGCACATATGGGCCCTTTTCTAGTTTTTAATGATCTCTCTGGGATACAGACCTAGTAGTGATATTGCTGGATCAAAGGGTATGCCTTTGGATATAGTTCCAAAGTGCTCTCCAGAATGGTTAGATCAGTTCCCAACTTAATTAACAAGGCATTCCTATTCTAATTTTGTCATATCTTCTCCAATATTTATCATTTTCCTTTTCTGACATATTAGCCAATCTAATAGATGTGAGATGGTACCTCAGAGTTGTTTTAAATTGCATTTTTCTAATCAATAATTATTTAGAGCATTTTAAAATATGACTTTAGATGGTTTTAATTTCTTCACCTGAAAAGTACCTGTTCATCTATTTTGATCTTTTATAAATTAGGGAATAACATATTTTTATAATTTTTACTCAGTTTTTATATATTTCAGGAATGAGAGCTTTATTAGAAATATTGGCAATAAACATGCTTTCCAGCTTTCTCCTTTCCTTCTAATCTTGGTTGCATTGATTTTGTTTGTGCAAAACCATTTTAATTTAATGTAATCAAAATTATCCATTTTTTTTTCCATTTCACATTGTTCTCTATCTTTTGTTTGGTCATGAATTATTTCCTTCTTCATAATTTTGACAGATGAACTATTTCTTGCTGATCTAATTTGTTGATGTTATGACTCTTAAAGACTAACTCATGTACTCATTTTGACCTTTTCTTGGTACACAGTATAAGATGTTGTTCTATACCTCATTTCTGCCATAATATTTTTTAATTTGACCAAACCAAAAGTTTTAGTCAAATAGTGAGGTCTTATCCAAGAAGCTGGAGCCTTTGGGCTTATCAAACAATAGATTATTGGAGTCATTTATTATTTCTTATGGACCTAGTCTATTCCACTGATCCACCACTCTATTTCTTAGCTAATTTCAAATAGTTTTGATGAATGCCATTTTATATCATCTTCCTTTGAAATTTTTTATTACTTCCCTTGATATTATTGACCTTTTGTTCTTGCAGATATATTTTCTTCTTATTTTTTTTAGCTCTACAAAATAATTTTTAGATAGTTTGACTTGACACTGAATAAGTAAATTAATTTAGGTAGAATTGCCATTTTTATAATATTCACTTAGCCTACCCATGAACAATTAATATTTTTCAAATTATTTAGATCTGCTTTTATTTATGTAAAAAGTATTCTATAATTTGAGCCCAGTCTTGATGAAAGCTAGGAATTAGATGGTCTTAGTAAGGAGAGAGAGTATTCCAGACATAAAAAGGCAGGGTAAAGTATCTCTCAGATTAGACCTGGTATATCAGTCTTCCACTTAGACATAACTTTTTTATATTTTCTTGTTTTCTTTTTAGTAATATCAATATTTAGATAATTCATTTCCACCAGTAATGTTTTTGCTATCTGGCCTTTGTAGAAAAAACTTACATTTTGGATAATAGCAATTAAATTGACTTTTATAAAACAGTCTAAAATGTGATTCTTAATATTCTCCCCTTCCCTTCCCCCCTTTCCCAATATTTGTATTTTACTCAGGCTGTTAAATCCTGGAAAGATGTTAAGAATTCTATACACAGCTTACATAAAATTAAATGTCTTCATAAATTGTGGCTCTGTTCACAAAAAAGAGATAAAAGTTAATTCTACTAGTTTCTTATGGAACATAATTTAAAAAAAACAAAAACAAAGTTTTTCATCTGATGTTACTTTTCCCCTCATCTACAGTTTATTTGCCATTTTGCTAAAAAATCACTAAGCTTGAGTTAGATTTTATTGAAAAGGTCACTAATCAATGAAAATGAAATTATCCTTTAGAAGCCTCAACTAAGACCTTTTTTTGGTATGAACAGTCATAAGCCCCTGGGACTATTGATCAATTACCACTCGGTGGTAAGGATTCTATTAAAAGTGGTTTCTTTGATTTCTCATTGATGTTTTAAAGCAGGAATGAAAACTGCCTCTGCATTATTGCCAGATAGGCTTTTTTTTAAAGGGCAGCGGTAGTGGTACAAATTCCAAGAATGTCAATAAATATTTCTTAATATCTAATCACATTGAGAACATTAAGACTTCACATTCTTCTATTGGCAAATTGATGTTTGGCTTTTTTGTCTGTCCTTTTTCTGGCAGGGAAGATTTTGAATATCTGTGCCAGGAACATTTCAGATTGATGTTAAGTGTATTACTCTCTAAGTGTGACTATTTGGGGGGGGTAGAAGAGACTAGGATCAAATATTTCTTTTCTGTCACCTTTCTCTAAATTATGAATAAATTAACTACTTTTACACTCATGGTTATAATTTTTGTTTGTTTTCCCTCTTCACTGAATTACATCTTTTTATTTTTAATTTTTTTATTAAATCTTTTTATTTGCAAAACATATATATGGGTACTTTTTCAACATTGACCCTTGCAAAGCTTTCTGTTACAAATTTTTCCTCCTTAGTCCCCCACCCCTCCTCTAGACGTCAGGAAGTCTACTACATGTTAATTATGTTAAAACACTTGAGAAATCGAATATGTGTATACATATTTTTATAGTTATCTTGCTGTGCAAGAAAACTTGGATCTACAAGAAAAAAAATCTGAGAAGGGAGACATAATGCAAGCAAACATCAATAGAGAACATGAAAATGTTATGTTGTAGTCCACATTTCATATCTCTCTCTCTAGTTGTATATGACTTTCTTCACTGAACAATTTGAACTGGTTTGAAACATTTCATTGTTGAAGAGAGCCATGTCCATCAGAATTGATCATCATATAGTCTTGTTGCCATGTATAATGATCTCCTGGTTCTGCTCATTTCACTCAGCATCAATTCATGCAAGTCTCTCCAGGCCTCTCTGAAATCATCCTGCTGGTCATTTTTTAGAATAATAATATTCCGTAACATTCATATACCATAAATTATTTAGCCATTCTCCAATTGATGGGCATCCATTCAGTTTCCAGTTTCTAGCCGCTACAAAAAGGGCTGCCTCAAACATTCTTGCACATGTGGGTCCCTCTCCTTCCTTTAAGATCTCTTTGGGATATAAGCCCAATAGAAACACTGCTGGTTCAAAGGGTATGCAGTTTGATAACTTTTTGAGCATAGTTCCAAATTGCTCTCCAGAATGGTTGGATCCATTCACAGTTCCACCAACAATGTATCAGTGTCCCACTTTTCCCACATCCCCTCCAACATTCATCATTATCTTTTCCTGTCATTTTAGCCAATCTGACAGGTGTGTAGTGGTACCTCAGAGTTGTTCTAATTTGCATTTCTCTGATCAATAGTGATTTGGAGCACCTTTTCATATGATTAGAAATAGTTTTAATTTCATTATCTGAAAATTGTCTGTTCATATCCTTTGACCATTTATAGATTGGAGAATGGCTTGAATTCTTATAAGTATGAGACAATTCTCTATATATTTTAGAAATGAGGCCTTTATCAGAACCCTTACATGTAAAGGTGATTTCCCAATTTATTGCTTCCCTCCTAATCTTGCCTGCATTAGTTTTGTTTGTACAAAACCTTTTAAACTTAATATAATCAAAATTATCCATCTGGTGTTGAATTAGGAGTTCCAGTTCTTCTTTAGACACAAATTTATTCCATCTCCACAGGTCTGAGAGATAAACTATCCTATGTTCCTTTAATTTGCTTATAATATCACTCTTTATATCTAGATCATGAACCCATTTAGATCTTATCTTGGTATGTGGTGTTAGGTATGGGTCAAGCCCTAATTTTTTCCGCACTAGTTTCCAATTTTCCCAGCAGCTTTTGTCACATAGTGAGTATTTATACCAAAATCTGGGGTCTTTGGCTTTATCAAATACTAGATTGCTATAGTTATTGCCTAGTTTATGCTATGATCCTATCCTGTGCTACTGATTGACTACTCTATTTCTTATCCAGTACCAAATGGTTTTGATGACTGCTGCTTTATAATATACTTTTAGATGTAGTACAGCAAGGCCACTTTCATCAGCCTTTTTTTTTTCATTAATTCCCTTGAAATTCTTGACCTTTTGTTCTTCCAGATGAACTTTGTACTATTTTTTCCTAGATCTGTAAAATAATTTCTTGGGAGTTTGATTGGTATGGCACTAAATAAGTAAATCAGTTTGGGTAATATTGTCATTTTTATTATATTCACTTGGCCTACCTATGAGCAGTTGATGTTTTTACAACTGATTAGGTCTGACTTCATTTGTGTAGAAAGTGTTTTGTAATTTAGTTTGTATGGTTCCTGACTTTTCCTTGGCAGATAGATTCCCAAATATTTTATACTATCAACAGTTATTTTGAATGGAATTTCTTTTTCTATTTCTTGCTGCTGAACTTTGTTGGTAATATATAAAAATGCTGATGATTTATGTGGATTTATTTTGTATCCTGCAACTTTGTTAAAGTTGTGAATTGTTTCTAGTAATTTTTTAGTTGAGTCTCTAGGGTTCTCTAAGTATACCATCATATCATCTGCAAAGAGTGATAATTTGGTTTCCTCATTTCCTACTCTAATTCCTTTATTCTCTTTTTCTTCTCTTACTGCCAAAGCTAACATTTCTAGGACAGTATTAAATAATAATGGTGACAGTGGGCAGCCTTGTTTTACTCCTGATCTTATTGGGAAAGTTTCTAGTTTGACTCCATTACATATGATGCTTGCTGATGGTTTTAAATAGATGCTACTGATCATTTTAAGGAAAAGCCTACTTATTCCTATACTCTCTAGTGTTTTTAATAAAAATGGGTGTTGGATTTTATCAAATGCTTTTTCTGTATCTATTGAGATAATTTTATGGTTTTTGTTACTTTGGTTATTAATATAATTGATTATGCTGATAGTTTTCCTAATATTGAACCAGCCCTGCATTCCTAGTATAAATCCTACTTGGTCATAATGAATTATCCTGGGGATGACTTTCTGTAATCTCATTGCTAATATCTTATTTAAAATTTTTGCATCGATATTCATTAGGGAAATTGGCCTATAGTTTTCTTTCTCTGTTTTCACCCTACCTGGTTTAGCTATCAGCATCATATCTGTATTATAGAAGGAATTTGTCATATTTTTTCTAATAGTTTAAATAGTATTGGAATTAATTGTTTTATGAATGTTTGGTAGAATTCACATGTAAATACGAATTACATCTTTTTTAAAAAAAATAAATCATTAAATATTTATTGACTCAATCAGCAAATACTTATTAAGCATTTACTATATGCGAGGCATACAATAATCAACAAAAGATGAGAAAAGTGTATAACCTCAAAAATGGCAGAATATTTATTCAAATGCAAGGCACAAAATTCAATATTACAGCAATACAAGTCTATCAATATTAAGTCATTGATGACAAAGTTGATCAGTTCTATGATGTCCTAGAATGTTTTCTTTTTCTTTTAAAAATATTTATTTAATATTTTCCCCAGTTACATTCAAAACAATTTTTTACATGTTTTTAAGATTTTTGAGTTCTAAATTCTCCCCATTATCCACACACACAATTAAGAAACCACATGTAAAGTTGTGAAAGAAAAAATAAACCCACTTTAATAAAAATACTCTCAAGAAAAATTCAGTTAAAAATAAAGAAGTAGAGAGAGAAATAGAGAATGCTTTAATCTGTATTCAGACACAATCAATTCCTTCACAATCTGGGTAGGATTTTTCATTGTAAGTCCTTCAGAGTGATTGTAGTTGATTGTACTCCTGAGAATAACAAAGGCATTTACAATTAGTCATCTCAGAACTTTGCTCTTACTTTGTATAGCGTATATTTCACTTTGTTCATGGAGGACTTTCCAGTTTTTGTTTTTTTTTTTTTCTGAGAGTATCCTGCTCATCATTTCCCAGAGAAAAATAATATTCCACTACAAACACATACTATACTTTATTGAGCTATTCTCCAGTTTATGGTATCTCCTCAATTTCTAATTTTTGTTTTGTTCTGAGAAGAAAGCTGCTATGAATATTTTTTTTTGTACACAGAGGTCATTTTCCATTTTTATTCTTTTCTGTTTTTTCCAAACCTATTTTGGTATTCATGCCTAGTAGTGTTGTAGTTAGGTCAAAGAACATGAATTTGTACCTTTTGGGCACAGATTATATCTTTCGATCATTTATCAATTGGGGCATGACTTTTATATTTTTTTAAAATAAATTTGACGGGAAGGGGAAGGGGGAAAGGAAAAAGAGAGGCTATTAGAAGGAAAAACAGAAATAGTAGGGGAAAGGTATAAGAAAGAGGGAGGGACTGCCCTTCCGGGGGTGGAGCCATGGTGGCGGAGATCAGACAGGATTCTCTGTAACCTCCTCTAACCTCCCCTCAAATCAACAAAATATGAAGCCTCTAGACTGATTCTGAAGCAAAAAAATCCACAATATCTGGAGAGCAACGCGATTCTAGAAGAAGATACTCTGGAGGAACCTCAAAACAGGTCTGTTTTAATGGGGCAGGGGGTGGCCTGCTGAACCCAGACTGCAGCACAGGGAGACCGGGGCAGGGAGCTGGAGCAGGGAGCTGGAACAGGAGTCAGAACAGGAGTGGGAG
>JAJPUD010020453.1:0-24699 GCA_023553655.1 Myrmecobius fasciatus | reverse complement strand
TTTTTATGTGCTCTTGGGTCTCAATGTTGGAGATAATTTTTCTTTATTAAATTTTGGTTTTCTTATGAAAGTTTGACATCCTTCTCTTTCTTTTTTTGTTTGTTTTCGTTTTTTAAAGCTTTTCATTTGCATAACATATGTATGGGTAGTTCTTCAACATTGACCATTACAAAGCTTTCCGTTACAAATTTTACCCCCTATTCCCCTACCCTCCCCTAGATGGCAGGAAGTCTACTACATGTTAATTATATTAAAATATTTGACAAGTTGAATATATGTATACATGTTTCCATACTTATCTTCCTGTACTAGAACAATCGTATCTACATGAACAAAAAAGATCTGATAAAGGAAACCCAATGCAAGCAATCATCAATATAAAGCTTGAAAATGATATGTTGTAGTTCATATCTCATGTCCCTCTCTCTGAGTGGATATGGCCTTCTTTACTGAACAATTGGAACTGGTTTGAAGCATTTCATTGTTGAAGAGAGCCACATCCACCAGAATTGATCATCATTGTTGTTGCTCTGTATAATGATCTCCTGGTTCTGCTTGTTTCGCTCAGCATCGTTTCATGCAAGTCTCTCCAGTTCTCTCTGAAATCATCCTGCGGGTTGTTTCTTACAGAACAATAATATTCCATGACATTCATATATCATAATTTGTTCAGCCATTCTCCAATTGATGGGCATCCTTTCAATTTCCAGTTTTTTGCCACTACAAAAAGGGCTGCCACAAATATTTTTGCACATGTGAGTCCCTTTCCCTCCTTTAAGATCTCTTTGGGATATAAGCCCAATAGAAACACTGCTGGGTCAAATGGTATGCACAGTTTGATAACTTTTTGAGCATAGTTCCAGATTGCTCTCCAGAATGGTTGGATCCGTTCACAGTTCCACCAACAATGTATCAGTGTCCCACTTTTCCCACATCCCCTCCAACATTCGTCATTATCATTTTCTGTCATTTTAGCCAATCTGACAGGTATATAGTGGTGTCTCAGAGTTTTCTTAATTTGCATTTCTTTGATTAATAGTGATTTGGAGCACCTTTTCACATGACTAGAAAGTTTCAATTTCTTCATCTGAAAATTATCTGCTCATATCCTTTGACCATTTATCAATTGAAAAATGACTTGAATTCTTATAAATTTGAGTCAATTATCCATATATTTTAGAAACAAAGCCTTTGTCAGAACCTTTGAATGTAAAAAATATTTTCCCAGTTTATTGCTTCCCTTCTAATCTTGTCTGCATTCATTTCATTTGTACAAAAAATTTTTAACTTCATATAGTCAAAATTATCTATCTGGTATTCAGTTAAGACTTCTAAATCTTCTTTGGACATAAATTTATTCCATCTCCACAGGTCTGAGAGGTAAACTATACTATGTTCCTCTAATTTGCTTACAAAGTCCCTCTTTATATCTAGATCATGAACCCATTTAGATCTTATCTTGGTATGTAGTGTTAGGTGTGGGTCAAACCCTAATTTCTTCCACACTAGTTTCCAATTTTCCCAGCAGTTTTTGCCAAATAGTGAGTACTTATCCCAAAGGCTGGGGTCTTTGGGGTTATCAAACACTAAATTGCTAGAGTTATTGCCTAATTTGTCCTGAAATCCTATCCTATGCCACTGATCGATTATTCTATTTCTCAGCCAGTACCAAATGGTTTTGATGACTGACCGCTGCTTTATAATATAGTTTTTGGTATGGTACAGCAAGGCCACCTTCATCAGCCTTTTTTTTCCGTTAATTCCCTCGAAATTCTTGACCTTTTGTTCTTCCAAATGAACTTTGCCACTGTTTTTTTGTAGAACTGTAAAATAATTTCTTGGGAGTTTGATTGCTATGGCATTAAATAAGTAAATTAGTTTGGGTAGTATTGTCATTTTTATTATATTCGCTCAGCCTACCCATTAGCACTTAATATTTTTCCAATTGATTAGTTCTGATTTTATTTGTGTGGAAAGTGTTTTGTAGTTTAGTTCTTATAGTTTCTGACTTTTCCTTGGCAGATTAATTCCCAAATATTTTATACTATCATCCATTATTTTGAATGGAATTTATTTTGTATCTCTTCCTGGTGAACTTTGTTGGTAATACATAAAAATGCTGATGATTTATGTGGATTTATTTTGTACCCTGCAACTTTGCTAAAGTTGTGAATTGTTTCTAGTAGTTTTTTAGTTCAGTCTCTAGGGTTGTCTATGTATACCATCATGTCATCTGCAAAGAGTGATAAATTGGTTTCCTCATTACGTACTCTAATTCCTTTTATCTCTTTTTCTTCTCTTACTACCAAAGCTAGCTTTTCTAATACAATATTAAATAGTAATGGTGAGCCTTGTTTCACTCCTGATCTTATTGGGAATGGTTATAGTTTGTCTCTATTACATATGATGCTTGCTGATGGTTTTAAATAGATGCTACTGATCATTTTAAGGAAAAGCCCATTTATTCCTATACTCTCTAGTGTTTTTAATAGGAAAGGGTGTTAGATTTTATCAGATGCTTTTTCTGCATCTATTGAGATAATCATATGGTTTTTGTTAGTTTGGTTATTAATATAATTAATTATGTTGATAGTTTTCCTAATGTTGAACCAGCCCTGCATCCCTGGTATAAATCCTACTTGGTCATAGTGTACTATCCTGGGCATGATTTTCTGTAATCTCATTGATAATATCTTATTTAAAATTTTTGCATCAATATTCATTAGGGAAATGGGTCTATAGTTTTCTTTCTCTGTTTTCACCCTAACTAGTTTAGCTATCAGCACCATATCGGTCTCATAGAAGGAATTTGGCAGTATACCTTCTGTCCCTATTTTCTCAAATAGTTTGTATAGTATTGGAATTAATTGATCTTTGAATGTTTTGTAGAATTGACATGTAAATCCGTCTGGCCATGAAGATTTTTTCTTAGGGAGTTGGTTAATAGTTTGTTCTATTTCTTTTTTTTTTTAAATGGGGCTATTTAAATAATTTATTTCCTCTTCTGTTAACCTGGGCAATCTATATTTTTGTAGATATTCCTCCATTTTATTTAGATTATCAAACTTACTGGCATAAAGTTGGGCAAAGTAACTCCTAATTATTACTCTAATTTTCTCTTCATTGGAAGAAAATTCTCCCTTATCATTTTTGCGACTAAAAATTTGATTTTCCTCTTTCCTTTTTCTAATCAAATTAACTAAATGCTTATCTATTTTGTTGGTTTTTTCATAAAGCCAACTCTTAGTTTTATTTATTAATTCAATGGTTTTCTTATTTTCAATTTTATTAATTTCCCCTTTTATTTTTAGAATTTCCAATTTGAGATTTAATTGAGGGTTTTTAATTTGTTCTTTTTCTAGGTTTTTTTAATAGTAAGCCCAATTCGTTGATCTTCTCTTTCTCTATTTTATTCAAGTAAGCTTCTAGAGATATAAAATTACCCTTTATAACTGCTTTGGCCGTATCCCATACATTTTGGTATGTTGTCTCATTATTGTCATTCTCCTGGATGAAATTATTGATTGTGTCCTATGATTTGCTCTTTCACCCATTCATTCTTCAGGATTAGATTATTTAATTTCCAATTAACTTTTGGTTTATTTTCTCCTGGCCCTATAGCAAATCTTATTTTTATTGCATGATGATCTGATAAAGATGCATTTACTATTTCTGCCTTTCTGCATTTGATTTTGAGGTTTTTATGCCCTAACACATGGTCAATTTTTGTATAAGTTTCATGAACCACAAAGAAAAAGGTAAGCTCCCTACTATCTCCATTAACTTTTCTCCAAACATCTATCATGCCTAACTTTTCTAACAATTGATTTACCTCCCTAGTTTCTTTCTTGTTTATTTTGTGGTTTGATTTATCTAATTCTGAGAGAGCAAGGTTGAGATCCCCTACTAGTATACTTTGGCTGTCTAATTCTTCTTGCATCTCTCTTAATTTCTCCCCTAGGAATTTGGATGCTATTGCACTTGGTGCGTATATATTTAGTATTGATATTACTACATTATCTATGGTACCCTTTAATAAAATATAGTTTCCTTCCTTATCTCTGTTGATTAGATCTATCTTGGCTTTTACTTGATCTGATATCAGGATTGCTACCCCTGCTTTTTTTGTTCACCTAAAGCATAATAGATTCTGCTCCAGCTTTTTACCATCACCCTGTATGTGTCACTATGCTTTAGATGTGTTTCTTGTAGACATATTGTTGGATTCTGGTTTTTAATCCAGTCTGCTATCCACTTCTGCTTTATAGGAGACTTCATCCCATTCACATTCACAGTCAGAAGAACTAATTCTGTATTTCCTGCCATCTTATTTACCCAAGTTATGTTTTTCCCTTTCCTTTCCCCTTTCTCTCTTCCCCCTCCTTAGTATTTTACTTTAGATGATCCCCTCCCCCAAAAAATCCTCCCTCATGTAGATTCCCTCCTTCTTTTTTATTCCTTTCCTAATTTCCCTTCTATTAGTCTATCCCATTCTTTTCCTCCTTTCCCTCCCACTTCCCTATAAGGAAGGACAAGTTTCTCTGTGAAACAAAATTTATCTGATATACACTTTTAGAACCCAATCTGATGACAGTAAAATTTACACAATGCTCATCTCCCTCCCTTCTTTCCCTCAATTATATTAGGTTTTCTTTGCCTCTTCTTATGATTTTACCTTATTTTTACCTCCTTTTTTAACCTTATTTTACCACCTTTTCCCTATTTCCCCCAGTATGATAGCCTTTCTCCCTCTAGTTTTCTTTTACATATTATAGAAGTAATATCCAATTATACCCCCAATCTTTAAGTATCCCCATAGTAGAAATAAAGTTCTCAAGACTCCTTTCCTTTTTACCTTTTTATGTATCTCTTGAGTTCTGTGTTTGGAGGTCAAATTTTTTTGTTCAGATCTGGTCTTTTCATTAGAAATAGGTGAAACTCACCTATATCATTAAATGACCATCTTCTTCCCTGGAGGATAATGCTCATTGTGGCTGGATAGGTTATTCTTGGCTGTAATACAAGTTTCTTTGCCTTTTGGAATATCTGGTTCCAGGCCTTTCGATCCTTCAATGTGGAGGCTGACAAAGCATGTGTGATTCTAATCATAGATCCTTGGTATTTGAATTGTTCCTTTTCTATCTGCTAGCAATTTTGTCATAATCCTGAAATTTAGCCATGTTATTCCTTGGGATTTTATTTTAGGGTCTCTTTTAGGAGATGATCAGTGAATTCTTTTGTTGGTGAATTTGCCTTCTGATTCTACAACCTCAGGGCAGTTTTCTTTCAGGATTTGTTTAGATTCTTTTTTTTCATCATGACTTTCAGGAAGTCCAATAATCCTTAGATTGTCTCTCCTAGATCTATTTTCCAAGTCAGTTGTTTTTCCTAGGAAATATTTCACATTTTCTTCTATTTTTTCATTTTTTTTTGTTTTTGTTTGACTGATTCTTGAAGTCTTATTGAGTCATTCACTTGCATTTGTTCAATTCTTATTTTTAATGTGTTGTTTTCTTTGGTCACCTTTTTTAGCTCCTTTTGTAACTTGGCAATTGAATTTTTTGTTCATTGTACTCTTTTTCCACTTCACTAATTTTATTTTTCAGTACATTATTGTCTTTTTCCAATTCACCAATTTTGTTTTTCAGTAAATTGGTGTCTTTTTCATATCTCTTTGGCAGGGTATTATAACCTTCTTGCAGGGCATTATATACTTCTTGCACGGATCTCAGTTTATTTTCCCATTTATCATCTAGCTCTCTTTTGAGAGATTCTCTATGCAGTCTTACAGGAAATCCTTGTAGAAGGGGGACTAGGTTGTATCTCCCTTGATGGCTTCCTCTGGAGTTGCTTTGCCTATAGGAACCTCTGGATCTGGGGTCTGCCCTTCTTTCTATCGATAAAAGCTGTCCATGGTGAGAGCTCTCTTCTGCTTCTTACTCATTTTTTAAAAAGCTTGGGCTGTGTTTAAAGCTAGAGAAGTGGTGGCTTTGGTAGTTTGCCCTGGGGCAATTCTCCTAATTAACTTCCAGTGCTGGGTTGGTGGGGCTAGGACTTTGCCCAATTTACTCCTTAAAAAAGGCAAATCTGCCAAAACACCCATCCCCAATCAGGGCAGAGTGTCCCAAGTATCTCAGATACAGTCCCCGGGTGTTTGGAGTTTCTGCCCCAGTGACCTAAGTCCCACCCAGTTCTTTGCCCTCTGTCCCAGAGCTGCAATGAGCAAACTGCTTACCCCGCTGCCCGACTGAAACAGACCTGCTATGAAGTTCTTCAGAGGTAACTGCAAGCAGTGTTTCATATTCCAAATATTTCTGGCTTTGTTGACTTAAAGATCAGTTCAGAGGCTTATTTTATTGTTGATTTGAGAGGTCAGAGGAAGACACAGAGAGTCACATCTTCATTCCTCCATCTTGCTGGAACTTCTGCCTGACATCCTTCTCTTTCATTTCTTATTTTGCTCTCTAGTTCTAGGATATCAGAACAGTTTTCATTAAAAATTTCTTCAAATATGCAGTTCAGGTCCTCCTTTTCATTATGGTTATCAAGTTGCCCAATGATTGTGATATTTTCTCTCCTGGATCTATTTTCCAAATTAGTGGTTTTTACAATCATTTAACATTTTCCTCTATTTTTTTTTCATTCTTTTTAATTTGTTTGATTGATTCTTGATGTCTCACATAGAATTATTAGCTTTCACTTGCCCAAGTCTAATTTTTTGTTATTGTTGTTGAGGTGATTTGGATTAAGTAACTTGCCTAGGGACACACATCTAGGAAGCATTAAGTGATTGAGGTTAGATTTGAACTCAGGTCCTCCTGACTTCAGGGCTGTTACTCTATCCACTGTGCTATCTATCTGCCCCCTCCCCCAATTCTAATTTTTTAAAGAAGTTCTTTTCTTCAGTTAGTTTTGTAATTTCTTTTCCAATTTATCCAATTCTACTTTTTAAGTAGTTTTCTTTTTTCAAGTTGTTGACTCTTTCCCCTCTAATTCTTTTGCTTCATTCTCATTTCTTTCTTTCTCTTTTTTTTTGCTGAGGCAGTTGGGGTTAAGTGACTTGTCCAGGGTCATAAAGTCAGGAAGTGCTAAGTGTCTAAGGCCAGACTTGAATTCAGGTCCTCCTGGTTTCAGGGCTGGTACTCTATCCATTGTGCCACTTATCTAGCTCTTCATTCCAATTTCTTACCACATTTTTCCTTCTAACTCTCATATATGATTTTAAATCCTTTGTTGAGCTCTTCCATGAGTTCTTTCTGGTTTGAGATCACTTCATATTTTTATTCAGGTGATTGCCCATAGGTGTTTTGACATTATTGTCTTCTTCTGAGTTTCTTGATCTTTCCTGTCACTATAATTGTTGTTGGCTTTTGGTTTTTGTTCATCTTTTTTGGCCTTTTTCCTCTGTTCCCAGGGTGGAAGGTTTGCTGCCTTAGGCTTCTTGTATCAGGGTACAGGCCTCTTCAGTTTATTTGGTGGTGCATTGATGTTGCTCTGAAGCCCATGGTGGATCCTCATTTCTGATACTGCACTGTGGGGGGTAGGTTGGGGTTGGTTGGCAGTACTGGAGGCCATAGAGTTGTGGAAGCTTGCCTGACACTCAGTGTTGATCCTGATGCTGCTTTCTGGCATATGCTGAGACCAGTGAATCTTCTTCATTTCCTTGGAGCTATACTGAAACACAGGGAAGTCTGGCCACTGGAGGCTGCCCATGACTCTTCTGAGACTTGTAGTAGGGACCTGATATTGGTGTTTGCCTACTTCATCACATTGGCACTCAGGATCTACTGTTGGTTTGCTAAGGTAGGGCTTGCTGCTGGTTTGTTGGGACACTTCATGTTCTGGACTGCACTATCTTTTACCCAAGTAAAACAGACCTTTCTTGCTGACCTTTGGTCATCTCTTGGGTGAAAAAATTAATCCCCCCCACTTCTTTTTGCTTATTCTGCTACTTCAGAATTTGTTTTGGGTGGTTTTTTGGAGGAAAATGCAGGAGAGTTAACAGTGATTTAATGCTTATTACACCACTTTGGCTCCTGGAAGTAAGTACTGCATTTTCTTTTTATATATATATTTTTTTAATTTACATATCTGTATGAACGTTATTTCCCACCATAGAATGAAAGTTACTTAAGGGAAGGGACTATTTCATTTTGTCTTTATGTGCCACCCACTAGTGCCATCCCTGGCCTACAATAGGTGCTTAATAAATCCTGCCTGAATTGAAATTAATTTTAAGGGCATAAAGCTCCAAACCTGAAATCAATTGTATTTTATGTATGGTATTTGCCATTTTTTAGATTACTAAACAAAAAGTGCTATGTGCTAGCTTGGAACTATATCCTGAAAATATGATTATTCAATGTTATTTTATAATTCCAACTTGAAATTGGGTCTTTTTATACACTGATGTTACATTATTTCAAAGTTACACTCTAATTTTTGTTCCCACTTGGTGATATTTCATCTAGTTGCTCTGACCTTGCTTTTCCTGGAATGAAATTAGAGTCCTGGATTCTATGACTAGGATGCACTCCCTTCTCAGCTCTACCTCCAGGCTTGCTTGGTTCTTTTCATATCCAAGGGAAAGTAAATGTACAAGAAGCTTTTCCAATCCCCTTTAATCCTGTTGCTTATCCCTAACTAATTGTTTTTGCATAGTTGCTTACATGTTATCTCATCCACTGGACTGTGAGCTCCAAAAGAATAGGGAAACCATGTTTTTGCCTTTCTTTGTATTTCTAGAATTTAGCACAATGTCTGCTACAGAATATATTCTCTTTTTTTTAATTATAGAGGTTATTTATTTATGTTTTATTCTAAAAGTAGTGGCATTTTAAAATTAGCTTTAACATTTTATTTCAGCTTTAGCATTTAAAAAATACCTCTCCTTTGAAGATTCACTCTTCAGATGTGCTAAAGACATGAGGACTAGAACAATAACATAGGGAAAGCTTAGTTATAAAATTTCAACATTATACCATTACATCTCCTGTTATTTTGCTTTTGTGAAAGTTTTAAACATGTTAAAATATATTTAAATACAATATATATATATGTGTGTGTGTGTGTGTGTGTGTGTATGCATATTTGTACAATTAGCATGGTGAGAGGCAGCTAGGTGGTGCAGTGGATAGAGCTCCAGCCCTGAAGTCAGGAGGACCTGAGTTCAAATCTGGTCTCAGACACTTCCCAGCTGTGTGACTCTGGGCAAGTCACTTAACCCCAATTGCCTCAGCCAAAAAAACAACAACAAAAAAAAACAATTAGCATGATGCCCAAGAAAGATCAGATCAAAAAGGAAAAAAAAATAAGAAAGAAAACAAAATGCAAGCAAACAACAAAAAGAGTGAAAATGACACAATTCCCACAATCCTCTCTCTGGGTGTAGATGCCTCTCTTCATCACAAGATCATTGGGACTGGTCTGAAAATCTCATTGTTGAAAAGACCTATGTCCATCAGAATTGATCATTGTATAGTCTTGTTGATGTTGTGTAAAATGATCTCCTGGATCTGCTCATTTCACTTAGCATCAGTTCATATAAGTCTCTCCAGGTCTCTCTGAAATCATCCTGTTGGTCGTTTCTTGTAGAACAATAATATTCCAGAAAATTAATATACCAACTGATGGGCATCCACTCAGTTTCCAGTTTCTAGCCACTACAAAAAAGGGCTTCCAAAAACATTTTTGCACATGTGGGTCCCTTTCCCTCATTTAAGATCTCTTTGGGATATAATCCCAGTAGAAACACTGCTGGATCAAAGAGTATGCACAGTTTGATAACTTTTTGAGCATAGTTCCAAATTGCTCCAACCAGAATGTTTGGATCTGTTCACAGTTCCACCAACAATGTATCAGTGTCCCTGTTTTCTCACATCTCCTCCAATATTTGTCACTATCTTTTCCTGTCATCTTAGCCAATCTAAGAGGTATGTAGTGACACCTCAGAGTTCTTAACTTACATTTCTCTGATCAATAGTGATTTAGAGCACCTTTTCACATAACTAGAAATGGTTTCAATTTCTTAATCTGAAAATTGTCTGTTCATCTCCTTTGACCATTTATCAATTGAAGAATGGCTAGAATAGAATATATTCTTAATAAAGGTTCATTGAGAAGATGTTGGAGTATGAGTGTAACTCATCTGTGTTCACCTTGGGACAACCATAAAATAGCACCATAACACAGGTCCTGGAGCAGGATGATAGCAAGGAGATAGGATGAAACAATCTATTAACCCAATAAATTTGGAGGATCAACAGAAGAGATTCTTCTTACTTGGGTCCAAAACAGGAAGCTTCCCATTAAGCTGGCAGCAAGCCCTACTTCAGCAAACCAGCAGACGATCATAATCCTCACTATGAAAGAGCAGACAAATGCCATCACCAGGACCCTGCACATATGTTCACATAGTCACGGGAGCAAATGGACCCCAAGTCAAGGAACCACCATATGTTTTAATGTAGGTCTAGGATAGGTGGGCATCCTTCAGAGTCCAGTACACTGCAAGCTAAGGTCCAGCCCTGGATGACATCCTCTAGCCCCCAGACTACCATGTGCTTTAGTGTAGCCCCAAGGTAATGCAGAAATGCCCCTAGAACTTCCAATTTGCCAGATATCCTCACCCCACCTTTTCAATGCAGCACTGAAGGGTCCCCCATGGATCTCAGGGCAACATCAGAGCAGCAATAAGTAAACAGCTAGGGTCTGCAGCCATGGGCACAAGAAGCCTGAGAAAGCTCCTTCCACTCCTGAAGTTGGCCTCAAATTTAAAAGAAAGGAAAAAGTCCCCTTACCCCTAAACATTATGACCAAAAAAGAAACAAAACTAATAATAAATACACAGAAGAAAGCTAAGGAAGTGGAGCAGAATCTATCATGCTTCAGTTGAAATAAAAAAAGCAATCCTGATCTCAAAGTAAAAGTCAAAACAGACCTACTTAAGAGATAAGGAAGGAAACTACACCTTGCCAAAAGTACCAAAGACAATGAAGCAATATACTAAACATATAAACACAAAATGGTATAGCATCCAAAGTATTAAAGAAGTTAAGTAAGTTATAGGAAGAAATTTATAGTAAATTTCTATGTCAGTGGGGAAGCTCAACTATCCCCTCTCAGAACTTGATAAATCCAATAAAAAAATAAACAAGAAAGAAACTAAGAGATGAATAGAACATTAGGCACCATAAGCACCTTAGAAGATCAAGGAATAAGTTACCTGTCAGATCTCTGGGAAGGGAAAAAATTGATGACCAAACAAAAGTAGAGAGTGGAAATGGAAATGGAAAAATGGAAAACAGATTACTTTTATTATCTTAAGTGAAAAAGCTTTTGTCAAAACAAAACTGATACAACCCAAGATTAGAAAAAAAGCAGAAAGCTGGGAAATCCTTACAAGTATTTGTTAAAGGCCTTATTTCTAAAATATGTAGTCAACTGAGTTATTTGATAGTCAAAAAATACGCACAAGCAGTTTTCAGATAAAGAATTCAACAGCTATAGGCCTATAAAAAGTATTTGAAATCAGGGCTTCTTAAACTTTTTCCACTCATAACCTTTTTTGCCTGGAATTTTTTAGTATTTTTAGAATTTTTAGAATTTTAGAATTTTTAGTTCCCTGACATATAGGCATATAAAATAGTTATACAAATCAAATATTTAATGACAGTATTTCATAATTTGTGACCTCTCCCACATTTAGTTACAAGTCTCTTATGGGATTGTGATCCACAATTTAAGAAGCTGGGCTCTAAATCACTTTTAATTAGAGATATGAAAATTAACACCAACCTGAGATACTTCTTCATATCCATCTGATTAGCTAATATGACAAAAATGTAATGGTTTACTCTGTGCATACCTTTGACCCAGCAATACTACTGCTATGCTTGTATTCCAAAAGAGGTCATAAAAAAGGGAACAGTACCCATATGCTCAAAAATAGCCTTTTTCACTGTGATGCAATATTGGAAACTGAGGTTATGTCCATAAATTGGGGAATGAATGAAGTAGCAGTGGTATATGAATGTAATGAAAAACTTTTGTGCAATAAGATATGATAAACAGATTTCAGGAAATCCTGGAAAGACTTGTATGAACTGGTGTCCAGAAAAACATTATACACAGTATCAGTAATATTGTGTGATGATCACTGTATGATCATTAAGAAGACCTAAGTCTTCTGATCAGTACAATGATTCAAGACAAGTACAAAGAACTCACTAAGAAAAATGCTTATTCTTAATCAGACAAAGAACAGATGGACTCTGAAAAGATAAAATCATTTTTTCCACTTTCTTATTATTTCTTGTGTTTTTTTCCTTTTCATATGTTTCCTCTTACACAACTGTAATTAATAAGGAAATAATGTTTTACTAGATGGCATATGTTTATCAAAATCTCTACCATCTTGGAAAAAGGTAGAGGAAGTAAAGAAGGAGAAAAATTTGGAACTCAAAATCTTGAATGCTAAGCTCAAAATGAATGCTAAAAATTTCTTGACATGTAACTGGTGAAGAATAAAATTATACTTTTAAAAAGGTCAACTCCAGAAAATACTTTTAAGTAAAAAACAAACTTTATTAATTTATTGGATGATTATGGATGGACAGCATCAGTAGCAGACAAGATGTGTTACCATGTTCTGCTAGTTTTCTAAATTTTGAAATTTCCATATCTCATAGTTTGAGAATTAGAGTACTTAGCATGGCAACATATATTAAAATGCTATTAAATATGTGTAAATCAATGCTATTTCAGGGTAATTATGGGCAATAGTTCTGTGAGAATTATCTGATTCCTATAGAGATTATTAAATAATATTAGTTTATTGGATAAAGTTGGATAATATCAATTTATTTGTAGTATAATTTGTTACCTATTAGTTTACAAAAATGTCAGCTTCTTTTGGAAAGCTATAGCCACCAAATCTTATTGGGTATTAAATCAGAGACAAAGCTTTACAATTCATTACACAGCTGTCAAAGTGATTTTCTTTTAAATCTGACCGCTCCCCTATTCAGTGAACTCCAATAGTTCCCAATTTCCATTAGAGGAAGAAGAGGGGTTCTAAATTTCCTGTGTTTCTTAGACTCCTTTGGTACTCCTCAGAATGTTTTTATATGCATAAAATCAAATATATAGAATTGTAAAGGAAACTAATAAACTAAAATACAGCTATCAAAATATTTTTAAAATAATTTAATGAACCCCATGTAAATCACAAGTCTCTCAAAAAGGAAATATGCATTCTTCTGTTTGACATTAAAAATCTTTCAAAATTGAGCCCCCACTTCTTTTCTCAGCCTTACTATATATTACTCCCATTCCTGAACTATACAGTCTGCCAAATTGGCCTCCCCTTCCTTTCTCTCACATACCATTCTATCTCTCATCTCTTTGCCTTTGTCCCAGCTGTCATGCATGCCTGGAATGCAGTCCTTGATAACCCTGCCTCAGAATCCTTCATTTTCATCAAGACTCAGTTCATACATTACTCTCTGTGTAAAATCTTTTCTGATTGTCATGAATGCTCTTGATCTTATATTTAAATACCTTGTAACTTTTTGTGTTTATTAGGGTTAACAAGTTTCCACATCCATCTTCAGAGATTCTTTTGATTTCTTTCCTTCTCAAACCTTTGTGCTTTTGCTCTATCCAGTGTTGTTTCTTTTTTATCCTCTCCTTGTATTTTCTCATCCATTTGAATTTGTTTTTAATTGTTAGCTAAAGACATATATAATTTATATATATATATATATATATATATATATTACATATTATATTCCACTTATTTCTTTTGTATTATCTTTAGTTGTGTGATAAATGTAATGCTTTCAAGTTTTCTACTGCATGTGCCACCAAGATTTTGATAAAATTTTCTATGAAACATTATTAGTATTCTCATTATTTTCACATTATATTAATGGTGTTCAAATATCTGTGTGGCTAAAACATCACCATGTTAATATTTTTCTGCTTTCTCTTTGACAGACTATTATTTGAATGTTATCATTATCATTTTTGTTCCCATTCCCATTTATTAATACTGGAAATAACAGTAAGAAGAAGCATTTAATGGGAACAGTAAGATGGCACAATATATAGAACACTGAGCTGGGAACTAGAAAGATTGATCTTCCTGAGTTTACATCTGGCCTCAGACACTTACTAACTGTATGACCTTAAGCAAGTCATTTAACTTTAGTTCTTCATTCATAAAATAAGCTGTAGAAGGAAAGGGCAAAACCACTCCAGTGTCTTTGCCAAGAAAACCCCAGATGGGTTCACTGGGGGTCAGATAGCATTGAAAGAACTGAACAATTACAGAAGCACTTGTATGATGCCTCCTATGTGATAGGCACTGTGACATAACATTTTTATATAAATATCTAATTTGACTCTTGCTATATATTTATTAATGTTTTATTATATACCCACAGTATCATTAAACTTCTTGAAAGGAAGAAATGTCTCATTCTTATCTTTGTACTTCCACTACATAGGATAGTACCTTGCAAAGAGTTAATGCATATTTGGCACAGTCACAGTGCTAAATGCTAGAAATACCCAGCAGATACTAGGAAAATGCTTTTTTACTTAAAATAAATATATACACATATATGCAGTGTGTATTTTATATATACATACAAATATATGTGTGTATATATAGTAGTATGTACATATAATGTATATATTATATAAATATGTTGTGTGTATATATATGCATGTGCATGTGTATGTGTATGTGTAGTACTTTTTAAAATTTGTGTGGAAACTGAAGATAGTCCCTTTCTATGTTTACCAGAAAAAGAATTTAAATAGTTTTTGGAGTCATAGTTTAGAGGAGGGGCTTTATACTTGTAATAGAATCAGAATAAACTACAGACATTGCATAAGGTCATTTCTTGCCTCACACTTTTCATTAGAATTTCCTCTCTTCTCTGGTAGAGGAATCCTCATACACAAAATCTGATTTTCACTCCACTACTTAGACAATTTGGGATCATTTATTCTGCATAAGGCTGATTTACTTGGATTAGTTGCTCTTTTAGAACTGAAAAGAAACTGAACTCTGAACTCTTTTCTGTTTGAGCTACCATAAATTTCTTGCCTTGCCAAGGAACAGAACAGTCAGACTACAACAAGCAGTTGTTTATGCCTTCATACACTGATGAAAGACTCTTGTCTGGTGATAATTCTGTTCCAGGTTTCCCAGAAAGAAGAATTCTCCCTCCTTCCTTAGTTTTATTACAGAGCTTGCTGAATGGTGGTAAAAGACATCAAAAAAGAAAGAAAGAAGGAATTATCAAGATGGAGTTACTATTTTGTACAAGCAAAATCACCAAGCCAGCAGTCCAGGCATTGCAAAGCATTATTTTTTGTTGCTCACTTTCCTTGGTCATCTGCTCTCTAGAATGCCCAACTAACTCTCCAAAAAGTCCAAATCTCTCCAAAGTTCTATAAATTCTTATGTTAAATTAGAAAAGCTTTCATACTTCTCCTGTCATGCCTTCTGGATCACAAAATTCATAGCTCACTCTCTGCAAAATCTCAGGACTTCTCTAGGAGTTAGAGAGGCTATGGGGAATGGCTCAAGCAGAGGATACAGCCAAAGAAGTGAGGCTGGAGCCATACATACATGAACTGATTTCCTATCTTTCAATGATACTCTTGTGTATCATTTGGACAATGCTTTCCAAAATACGCCCCAAGAAAAAAGCTCAATTATCTCCTTATATTTCAATACATAATATCCAGTGACTTTGCAGGCTATTGAGAAGTACAGTAGAACAGAGAAATATATGAGCCAATGCTCAACTTTTAGTCTTTTTGAAAAGCAATACTTGAGAAATCCATTGAAAGTAGAATTGATATCAGATTTATCGGGGAATTTTATCTAAACTGAAAGGTATAATTTTGCTGACATAAGGAAAAACCCAAGCCAATAAGCACTTATGAAGTATTTATAGGCACATAGTATAAGGCAAATCATGCAATAATATTCATTCATTTAGTCAGTCTTTCATCAAGTAGTTCCTGAATTCCTATTCTAACATTATGCTAGGTAGTATTCATGTTGTATAGAAATAGGGGCCACAGTCTCTGCCTTCAGAGAGTTTGTAATCTAGCTAGGGAGAAATATACATAAATGAAAACTTTGTTGTTCAGCCATTTTTCAGTAGTGTCCAACTCTTCATGACCCATTTGGGTTTTCTTGGCAAAGGTACTGAAGTGGTTTGCCATTTCCTTCTCCAGCTCAGTTTACAGATGAAGAACTGAGGCAAAGAGCACTAAATGACTTGCTCAGATCTCATAGCTAGTAAGTATCTGAGGCAAGATTTCAAATGAAAACTAAATTGTCCTGCAAGATCACATCACATTACAGATGCAAGAAATAGAATGAGATAATATAGGAAAGGCAAAGACAAGAGGTACTATCTTCCCAGAGGAAGGAAGAATCAGGATTAGTATGGGCATTCAGTCCAAAAATCCATGAGATCATGGTCTTTTGAAAGACAGTGTAATGTGATGGCTCGAGACCTGGAATCCAGCAGAAAGTAGGCTTTGAATTCTGTTTCTGAACACCAGTGAATTTCCTGTCATTCCTGGAAACCAAAGAGTCAAGATGAAGCAAGCATTGTCTTTTTCTCTAAACACCAGGGCAAGGCCATTATCCAGTAGTAATCCTGTTTAGGTCTTAGCAGAAAGAACTATCCTGGAGTTAACAAGACCTGTGTTCAAATCTCAATCTGACCCGTACCAGCTGCAATAATTCATGGATCAACCTACTCAATTAACTTCTTTGAGCCTCAATTTTATCATCTTTAAAATGGGTATAAATAATAATTATAGAAGCTACTTTATAATGTTGTTTGAATGCTCTAAAGAGAATGTATTATGGTATATGGGTGAGTGTACATGAGTGTATGCACACAGAGGCATACATATGTAAATACACAAATGTGTGTAGGTATGGTACATAATGTATGTGTATGCATTTATGTAAGCATATATCTATACCACACATGCATTTACATAATAAAAATACACACAGTATATTTGAACAGATACACATGCACATATACATATATCTTTGTGCATGCATAATATATGCATATATTCATTCATGGATACATGAAGACATGCATCTTTAGATAAATGCATCCACAAATATTGTGCTTACACCTGAATACAATGAGCATAATACATATAATGCACATACATATATATGTACAGATAATAATTATAAAAGGCAAATAATTATAAAATATATAATATGCATGCATACATGTATATAAATAATGATAATAATAATAATACAAAGCTAACTTTTTATAGAAATTTCTATCTACCAGATATTGTGAAAAGTGCTTTACAATTTTTATTTCATATGATCCTCACAACAGCCCTGGGAGACACATGCTATTCTTATTCTCCCTATTTTATGGTTCAAGAAACTGAAGCACACAGAATTTAAGTGACTTGCTCAGGATCACAAAGCTATTAATTACCTGAGGCTGGATTTGAACTCGAATCTTCTTGAGTCCAAGTCCAACTATCTATTGTGCTACTCAGCTGCTTCATATATAAAATATATACAAGCAAATTAATGTACATGTACATATCTGTGTCCACATGTCAGCTCAAAATAAGCTTCCCTTATATTTACTTCCTAAAATGGAACCCCCATATCTGTAGTCAATTTGTGAGTGAGTGATTTTCCTAAACTTGTGGGGTTCTATGGAGGTGTCCTTGAACCTGATAGCTGTGATTTAGCCTATTCAAAGTAAGGATGAAGTGCTGTGTACACAGGTTCATGTTTTCTATTCATTGATGGCCCTGAGACTTGAAGCCATGAAAAGTCAAATAGAAAATGGTCCCTTACTTCAGAGAATATAATATTTTATATATCCATAGCACTCTCTAATTTGAAATCAATTTTGCATACATTGTCTCATTTATTCTTCTAATAACCTTGTAAATAACTAGGCAAATTACCCCTCTCATATGGATGAGGAGGTCAAGGATCAAAATAAGCTGTTATTTATCCAAGGCTAATTCCCTCTATCAATACCTGGTCAAATTGGTCTTCAGATCCAGATCTTTTAGTTCCAAGTACAGGGCTTTCTTCACTAAACCACTTGTGTTCCTTTAATCTAATACAAAAAAGGCATAAAAATAGGTCACCTATATTCAAATTTAGGGACAGTTATAAGAAACCAATGATACTTACATAATGTTAGCTTTGTAAAAATAGAGCTTCTAGCACAGTGATATACTTAGTAAACTCTTACATCCTAAGCAGTGTCCCCTTGATAAATGAAAGCTAAGAACTCCTATATCCTAAGGTAGCATGATAAAAGACACTGTTTTCATAGAATCTAAAAGGTAAATGGGCCCTTAGAGGCCAGTTATTCCAATTTATACTTTGTATAACAACCTTAGCCAATGGCCATTCACACACTGATTAAAGGATTGTGATAAGAAATCACCACGTCTTCAGGCAGCTGATTCAACTTTTGGATAACTACCATTGTTAGCAAAATTTCCTTACATAAAAATTTAAATAAAATATAAAAATAAAAAATAAATTTGCATATTGGTCATTTTCACCCACTGTTCCTAGTTTTTGTTCTCTGTGGCTACACAAAATGAATCCAGTCCCTCTTCCAGCAGACAGCCCTTCAAATACTCAGACAGCTATTACGTTACCTTCCAGTCTTTTCTTCTCCAGGTTAACTGTCCCTAGTTTCTCTGAATGATCTTTATAGGACATATTTCTTTTTTTATTCATTTTATTAAAGCTTTTTATTTGTATAACATATGTATGGGTAGTTCCCCAGCATTGATCTTTACAAAGTTTTCCATTACAAATTTTACCCCCAGTCCCCTCCCCTCTCCTAGATGGCAGGAAGTCCACTACATGCTAATAATGTTGAAATGCTTCAGAAGTTATGCAAGAAAAATCCTATCTACAAGAAAAAAAAAGAAAATCAGAGAAAGGAAACACAATGCAAGCAAACCTCAATAGAGAGCATGAAAATGTTACGTTGTGGTCCATATTTCATATCCCTCTGTCTGGATGTATGTGGTCTTCTTCAGTGAACAATTGGAACTGGTTTGAGACAATTTTTTTGTTGCAAAGAGCCATGTCCATCAGAATTGATCAAGATGTAATATTGTTGTTGCTGTGTATAATGTTTTCCTGGGTCTGCTGATTTCACTCAGCGTCAGTTCATGCAAGTCTCTCCAGGCCTCTCTGAAAACCTCCTGTTGATTGTTTCTTACAGAACAATAATATTCTATACCATTCATATGCCATAATTTATTCAGCCACTCTCCAATGCATGGGCATCCATTCAGTTTCCAGTTTCTAGCCACCACAAAAAGGGCTGCCACAAACATTCTTGCACATGTGGGTCCTTTTCCTCCTCTAAGATCTCTTTGGGATATAGGCCCAATAGAAACACTGCTGGGTCAAAGGGTATTCATAGTTTGATAACTTTTTGAGCATAGCTCCAAATTGCTCTCCAGAATGGCTTGATCCGTTCACAGTTCCACCAACAATGTATTAGTGACCCAGTTTTCACACATCCCCTCCAACATTCATCGTTATCTTTTCCTGTCATTTTGGCCAATCTGACAGGTGTGTAGTGGTACCTCAGAGTTGTCTTAATTTGCATTTCGCTGATCAATAGTGATTTGGAGCATCTTTTTATATGATTATAAATAGTTTTAATTTCATCATCTGAAAATTGTCTGTTCATATCATTTGACCATTTATCAACTGGAGAATGGCTTGCATTCTTATAAATATGAGACAATTCTCTATATGTCTTAGAGATGAAACCTTTATCAGAACCCTTAAATGTAAAGATGATTTCCCAATTTGATGCTTCCCTCCTAATCTTGTCTGCATTAGTTTTGTTTGTACAGAAAATTTTAACTTAATATAATCAAAATTATCTATCTGATATTCAATTAAGAGTTCCAGATCTTCTTTGGACATAAATTTATTCCATCTCCACAGGTCTGAGAGGTAAACTATACTATGTTCCTCTAATTTGCTTACAATATCACTCTTTATATCTAGATCATGCACCCATTTAGATGTTATTTTGGTATGTGGTGTTAGGTATGGGTCAAGCCCTAATTTCTTCCCCACTAGTTTCCAATTTTCCCAGAAGTTTACTTATCCCAAAAGCTGGGGTCTTTGGGTTTATCAAACACTAAATTGTTAAAGTTATTGCCTAGATTATCCGGATAACCTATCCTGTGCCACTGATCGAGTCCTCTATTTCTCAGCCAGTACCAAATGGTTTTGATGACCTCTGCTTTATAATATACTTTTAGATCTGGTACAGCAAGGCCACCTTGATCTGCTTTTTTTTTTTTCATTAATCCCCTTGAAATACTTGACCTTTTATTCTTCCAAATTAAATTTGCTACTATTTTTTCTAGATCTGTAAAATAATTTCTTGGGAGTTTGATTGGTATTGCACTAAATCAGTAGATTAGTTTGGGTAGTATTGTCATTTTTATTATGTTCGCTCTGCCTACCCATGAGCACTTAATGTTTTTCCACTTGATTAGGTCTGATTTTATTTGTGTGGAAAGTGTTTTGTAGTTTAGGTCGTATAGTTTCTGACTTTTCCTTGGCAGATAGATTCCCAAATATTTTATCCTATCATCCATTATTTGGAATGGGATTTCTTTTTGTATCTCTTGCTGCTGAACTTTGTTGGTGATATATAAAAATGGTGATGATTTATGTGGATTAATTTTGAATTCTGCCACTTTGCTAAAGTTGTGAATTGTTTCTAGTAGTTTTTTAGTTGAGTCCCTAGGGTTCTCTAAGTACACCATCATGTCATCCGCAAAGAATGATAATTTGGTTTCTTCATTTCCTACTCTAATTCCTTTTATCTCTTTTTCTTCTGTTATTGCTACAGCTAACATTTGTAATACAATATTAAATAGTGATGGTGACAGTGGGCAGCCTTGGTTCACTCCTGATCTTATTGGGAAGAATTTTAGTTTGTCTCCATTAAATATGATGCTTGCTGATGGTTTTAAATAGATGCTACTGATCATTTTGAGGAAAAGCCCATTTATTCCTATACATTCTAGTGTTTTTAATAGGAAGGGGTGTTGGATTTTATCAAATGCTTTTTCTGCATCTATTGAGATAATCATATGGTTTTTGATAGTTTGGGTATTAATATAATTAATTATGCTGATAATTTTCCTAATATTGAACCAGCCCTGCATTCCTGGTATAAATCCTACTCGGTCATAGTGTACTATTCTGGGGATGACTTTTTGTAATCTCATTGCTAATATCTTATTTAAAATTTTTGCATCAATATTCATTAGGAAAATTGGTCTAAAGTTTTCTTTCTCTGTTTTCACCCTACCTGGTTTAGCTATGAGCACCATATCGGTCTCATAGAAGGAATTTGGCAGTATACCTTCTGTCCCTATTTTCTCAAATAGTTTATATAGTATTGGAATTAATTGCTCTTTGAATGTTTGGTAGAATTCACAGGTAAATCCATCTGGCCCTGGAGATTTTTTTTCTTAGGGAGTTAGTTAATAGCTTGTTCTATTTTTTTTCTAATATGGGGATATTTAAATAGTTTATATCCTCTTCTGTTAACCTGGGCAATGTATATTTTTGTAGATATTCCTGCATTTCATTTAGATTATCAAACTTACTGGCATAAAGTTGGGCAAAGTAACTCCTAATTATTGCTCTAATTTCCTCTTCATTGGATGAGAGTTCTCCTTTATCATTCTTGAGACTAACAATTTGATTTTCCTCTTTCCTTTTTCTTATCCAATTAATTAAAGGCTTATCTATTTTGTTGGTTTTTTTGTAGAACCAACTCTTAGTTTTATTTATTAATTTAATAGTTTTCCTATTTTCAATTTTATTAATTTCTCCTTTTATTTTTAGAATTTCCAATTTGGTATTTAATTGAGGGATTTTAATTTGTTCTTTTTCTAATTTTTTTAATAATAACCTCAATTTGTTGATCTTTTCTTTCTCTAATTTATGCAAGTAAGCATCTAGAGATATAAAATTGCCCCTTATAACCGCTTTGGCCGTATCCCACAAATTTCGGTATGTTGTCTCATTATTGTCGTTCTAATGGATGAAATTATTGATTGTGTCTATGATTTGTTCTTTCTCCCATTCATTCTTCAGGATTAGATTATTTAATTTCCAATTAATTTTTGGCCTATTGTCTCCTGGCCTTATATTGCACGTGATTTTTATTGCATCATGATCTGAAAAAGATTCATTTACAATTTCTGCCTTTCTGCATTTGATCTTGAGGTTTTTATGACCTAACACATGGTCAATTTTTGTATAAGTTCCATGGACTGCTGAGAAAAAAAGTAAACTCCCTACTGTCTCCATTCCATTTTCTCCATAGATCTATCATACCTAACTTTTCTAACAATTGGTTTATCTCCCTAGTTTCTTTCTTGTTTATTTTGTGGTTTGATTTATCTAATTCTGAGAGAGCAAGGTTGAGATCCCCTACTAGTATCGTTTGGCTGTCTATTTCTTCTTGCATCTCTCTTAATTTCTCCCTTAGGAATTTGTGTGCTATTGCACTTGGTGCATATATATTTAGTATAGATATTGCTACATTATCTATGGTACCCTTTAATAAAATATAGTTTCTTTCCTTATCTCTTTTGACTAGATCTATCTTGGCTTTTACTTGATTTGAGATAAGGATTGCTACCCCTGCTTTTTTTTGTTCACCTGAAGCATAATAGGTCCTGCTCCAGCCTTTTACCTTCATCCTGTATGTGTCACTATGTTTTAGATGTGTTTCTTGTAGACAACATATTGTGGGATTCTGGTTTTTAATCCAGTCTGCTATCCGCTTCCGCTTTATGGGAGAGTTCATCCCATTCACATTCACAGATAGAATAACTAATTCTTTATTTCCTGCCATCTTATTTACCCAAGTTATGTTTTCCCCTTTCCTTTCCCCTTTCTCCCTTCCCCCCACCTCAGTACTTTGCTTTTGATGAGAAAAAAAAAAAAAAAAAACTTCACCCTATAGATCCCTTCCCCCTGTTTTTACTCCTTTCCCCTGATTCTTCTATTTTCCCTTCTATTAGTTTATCCCTTACTTTTCCTCCTTGGTATATGAATTATTTTAATCTGTCAGCTTGCAGTAATTTTTCCTTGAGATTGTGGTTCTGGAGTTGTGCAACAGTGTTCTTTGGGTTTTCCTGGTGTGATCTTTTTCCAAAGATGATTGATGGATTCTTTCAATAAGTATTTTCTCCTCTGTTTCTAAAAAAGCAGAGTAGTTTTTCTTAATGATCTCTTGAAAAATGCTTTTCAAGCTCTTTTTTTTTGGTCATGGTCTTCAGGTAGGCCAATAACTTAAAATTTTTCTCTTCTGGATCTTTTTTCTAGATTGGCTGTTTTGCCAATGAGGTATTTCACATTTTCTTCCATTTGTTTTCCATCTTTGTAGTTTGTGTGATTGATGGTTGCTATCTCGTAGAGTCATTAACTTCCATTTGCTCTATTTTAGTTTTTAATGATTGAAAACTAAACACTGAAAAATGTGTTATTTTATTCAGTTACCTTTTGTATCTCTTTTTCCATTTGGTTATTTCGACTTTTTAAGCAGTTGTTTTCTTCAGTCATTTTTTTCCTTCCTTTTCCAAGTTGTTGACTCTCATGCATACCTGTCATTCCCTTTCTCATTTTTTCTTCTACCTCTCTTATTTGCTTTTAAAGTCTTTTATGAGTACTTCCACAAAGTTCTTTGGGTTTGAGACCAATTCATATCACCCTTTGAGATTTCGTCTGTGGAAATTTTGCTCTTATCTAAGTTGTTGTTTTGATCTTCTCTGTCACCATAATTTCTTTCTATGGTCAAGGTTATTTACTGTTTCTTGCTCATTTTCTTTCCTTTCCTTTTGGTATTTCCTTTTTTTTTTTTTTACTTTTCTGGTTGAGCTCTGCTCTTGGGGTAAAGGGGGCACTGTCTCAAGCATCCTGTGCAGCTCTGAGCCTTGACTTTGAGTACAGGGGTCCCTTTTGTTTGCAGGAGCCTTGCCTGCTCTTTTGCCTGATTTCCTAGAGTTTACTTTCTGAGCTAGTACTGGAAGCTGCCCCATTGATGTCCTTCTCTATTGAGCCAGGACTAAGGGACTTAGTTGCTGATTTGCTGGCTTTCTCATAGTCTGTATGATCTGGACTGAACACCCTTTTCACCCTAGTAAGACAGACCTTTCTTGATGTCTTTCTAGACCATCTTGAGCTGGAGAGTGGTTTCATTCCATCAGACTGTTTTCAGAGGTATGGTTTCGTGTAAATTTCAAGGAAAATTGGGAGATTTTGAGCAGCTTCCTGGTTTTACTTTGCCATCTTGGCTCTACCCCTAGAAGTCTCAGAACAAGCAATTCTTCTAAGTCTACAAAATAATAGTGCCAGACCCTATTCTAAGCATTTAAAAAATATTATTTCATTTCATCCCCACAAGAACCCTGTGAGGTTTGAGACAGTATTAGCAGTTTTGGTTCTCATTTCATTAACTTGTTAGTTCATTATATACTCTCAAGTTTTTTTTAATTCCAATTCTAATATAGTTCCATTTTCACAATTTTCTTTTTAAAGTTACTCTTTTAAAAATAATTGCAGAACTT
>JAJPUD010020452.1:0-24703 GCA_023553655.1 Myrmecobius fasciatus | reverse complement strand
ATGTAACATTAATAAAATGGAAAGATATTGACTATTTTGTAGCAGATTATTGATATCATCAGATTTATGTTTTAGGAATATCAAGTTGGTAGCTATGTGGAGAAAGAATTGAAAGTGAAATATAGAGGAAATATGGAGACTTCTTAGGAAACTATTGAAATAGTTCAAAGAAGAGATAAGGCTTGCATTTGGATAGATGTATAGAGGTATAGAGATAGTGATGGATGTTAGTAGAATTAGGAAGATGTGGTATCTGGGAATTGTGAAAGAGATATGAACAAAAGGTAGCTCCCAAGTTCTGAAATCTGGGAAACTATTTCATCAGAAACAGAGAATTTTAGAGAATATATTTTTGGGAAGAGAATATGAATCTTCATTTTGAGTATATTGAATTTGAGATGTCCATTGGACATGAACAGTGAATATCACCTTTCAATCAAGCAATAAGCATTTTTAAATGTCTATTGTGTACTAGGTGCTAAGTCATGTTGATATAAAGGCAGAAACAAAATAGTTTTTTTTTTTTTACAAAATTGTAACTTATGTATAAGATTCATAGTACATTTGGATATGAGACATAAAGAAGGTAAAGAAAGCTCACATTGGTTGTGGTTCTTGAATTTTGAAAAAAAATAAGTTAGAAATTTTAAGAGGTGGAGATGAGGAAGGAGTAAAAGGCACAATGTCAGGGCATGGGATATCTTTCATGAGAAGACAAGTTATGGGGTAATGAAGAACATCTAAGTGAAGTGATTTTTCCAAGATCATACAAGTAGCATAGAACCTTGTTTCCTCCTGGCTTTCCTGACTTTCAGGAGCAGTTGGATAATTCCTAGATACTGAGAGCCTGGTGATTTTCAGATAGAAGTGTCTGGAAATTAGAGATAAATACAGAAAGAGAAAACAAGGATGGCTAAAGGCAAACATCTTTTTACCTTTTCTGTAATTTTACCTATTGTGTCAACCTCCTCTTTCCTGCTTTAAAGATAACCTGATACATTTTCTAGATCTAGAAGCACTGAATTCTCAAAGTTGACTCTAAGATTCAGTGATTAAATTCATTTAATTGTATTGTAATGAAAAAAAAAATACTGGACTTGATGTCTAGATATGTGAATCACAGAGATGTATGACTGCAGACAAGCTCACAGATTTCACATTTGTTAGATATGAGAGTAGGTGAATGCTAACTAGATTAGATGATCTTTATGTTCTAGCTCTAAAATTAAATTATGTGTCTTATCAAAGAACATGAAAAAATCATCCTGCCTAAGGAAGTTACAAAATGGGGCAAGCATCAATTAACTGTTTCTTTTTGAAGTGAGTCCATAGTTTCCTTCTCTGTACAATGTAACTGCAATGAGAAAATGAGTAGTTTCACTCTAATATTTGTTTAAGAGTGAATCTTTCTTATTATCTCTGGGATTTTTTTTTGTTGATAGAATAAGAGAAAGTGCCATGACTCTCAAACAGGTATGTCCTATGCTAATGTCTTAATGAAGAGGACTGTGTAGTCTTTGTCAGTCTAATATCTAATTTATTAAAATAGGTTTTCTATGAATATATTTAATTTAAAAAAAATCAAATGTCATATGTATGGCTTTCAGATTTAAAATTATGTTAAGTCCCTTTATACCAAAAAGTATTTAAACAATGTTTACACATACACACAAATATTATATGTAATATATTATACACATATATTATATACATGCACACATATAATATATACATATTATACATATATGTATAATATAAACATAAAACAAATTATATATATACACTAGTTGACAGCATAGATTTCAGCTGCCAAGCTCACATCTTACTATTAAAATATTTTTAAAATGCTGATTTATAAAATAGATATTTTCAAAAAAACCTAAAATGAATATATTCATAGGTCAGCAACTCTTTTCCAAATATTCTTTTGTATATTTCAATATTTCAAGATTGTGTAAGATCATTAATATTGCAAATGTCCATTTCATTAGCAAATGTTCACTGTGTTGTTGAAAACTAAAATAATTTTAACCTTATAGAAAATTCTAACAGATATGAAAATCTGTTGTGTACCTGCATATACACATTATATGCATAGACATAAATTTACATTTATGTATACATTTTTGTTTATGTATATGTTGATAACTCAACATTAAAATTCAATCTTTATATCTTAAATTTTTAGTCGTCAAGAATGGATGTAAATATTGGCTCCTTTTTACTCTAATTTTAATGGTGTAGAGAAACAGAATGGCATAGGGCTAAAAATCTACCTCTAAATTCAGCAAAACTTGACTTCAACTCCTTTTCCCATAATAATTGTATGGCTATGGTTAAGGTACATAACTTCTGAGAGCCTCAGCTAACTATGATACAAACAAGTTGCTTTTCTGTAATTGTAGAGAGTTTATATACCAGGAGCATTTATATTGATGAAATAGAGTTTCTGACCAATAAATAATGCATTTGGCAGTCAAATATCTGTTCAGTTGCATATTTACTATTTTATTAGGTTAATTTTAACTCTATAAAAATTCAGAATAACAATTTACTTGGAATTATTTTTTTCTTCTATATTGAATGGACTCTAATTGAAGGGAGCATATGATTTAATGAGCATACATGTAATCACAACAATAACAACTCTTTTGGATTTTTATTTAAATTCTGCCTTGAACTTTATTTCCTGCTCCTGTAAAATAGGTCAATTCTTCATTCTCTCTAGCAGTGAGAGGATGAGCCTCAAAGGAGGATTGGTTACAAAAAATATTAAATAACTTTCAATTAGGAGATAGCTTAATGTGCCCAAATGTCATTATAATTTGCATTATTTAATGATTCAGAGGATTTACAATTTCTCTTTTTTTCTAAAGTAACCTTATTGTATACACAGATACTATGTATTATATACATTTCCATACATTAATATAATTTTTGTATGAGCGGTAGAGCACTATATGCAAACCCACAAGTTGATTTTTAAAAAGCAGATACATTTACATTGGATGAATTTATAAATTTGGGGGAAAAACATACAAGACAAGAGAGTTCTCTTTAAAAAAAAAAAAAACCCAAAACTTTCTCTAATTCAGTTTATTGTTATATTTAGTATGATTTTTCTCCAGAGCTTAGTGCTCTAAATTGCCTTTGTGTTTGATGATTTATGGATGGGAGCACACATTATTAGAAGGCTTTATATATTATACCACAAGGAGATAACTTTTGAAAATCAGAATAACATTCTCTAAGTTATCTAAATCCTAAATTTCATTGAAGCTGTATTTAATAAGAATAATTTTGATTAAACAATTTAATTTCTAGAGGTAATTTCACCTAAGCTAATAAGTCCTTTTTAACTTGCAGTGGGTTTTAAATGTATGTTTTGTTTATTAAGTTTGTTTCTTTGATTATAAAATAATCATTTTCATGAGTTTGGAACATTTAAAAATGACTCATTAATGCATTGAAATAGTGTGAGGAAGTTGTTATGACTGAAAACATAACAGTGGAATTTGTAATCATTCCCACAGGGAAATATACTGTTTAATAATAATAAATGAGAGTTCTTGCCCCTGTCTGTATTCAGCAAATTGGCAATCCATCAGTGCATGATGACCAAAAACCTGTAGTGAATTTTTGAATCAACAATGAGTAAGGCTTTGATGAATGACTGGTAAATCTCAATATAGTACAAGGTTCAATTCCAAAGTTACCAAAATTTCTTGGAAGTTTCAAACTTTACAATTTTTTCTTTATATCTTCTTGCATTGTGTAAATGATTAGAATCTGGATTTTCACATATACAAAAAATGTCACCTTTATGACACCCTTTGAGGTTTTCATAGTTTTGTCCTTTCAAACTTTCAGCGAGATAGCTAGTACAAATACTATTACTTTCATATTATAAATGAAGAGAGTGGGGCCTCTGATAGTCTGTGTCTAATAGACTCATCCAGGGTTCCACAACTAGGAAGTATCAGAGCTAGGATTGCAACACTTGGCCTGTGACTCAAAGATGAGCATATTTTCATTAACAGTAATGTCTCTCTTTTCACAGTTTTCACAACTCATCCTGAACAACCCAAAATTTTCTACCTTTCCTATATTTTCAGAAATCTCAATAGATTTTTCTTAACCAAAATTTATTACCCTAGAATCATTCCTGACTCTCTCATTCTTTTAGAAAATGGTTTCAGTCTAAGTCTAATATTTTTCTTAGGTTAGAGATATGGCAGGTGGATTTATGGCCTTAAACTAAGGCCTTGCCTGGGCTGTGTGGCATGTTCTATTAAATAGGTCATTTGATTCTATCTTAATGTTAATAATAACAATAGATAACATTTATAAAGTGCTTTCTATAGATCAGCCACTGTACTGAGCACTTTACAATTATTACTTCACAACCCTGGGATGTAGGATCTATTTTTTCAGATGAGGAAATTGAGGCAGACAGAGGTTAAGTGACTTGTTTGGTATCATATAGATAGAAAATGTTTGAGGTCAAATTTGAACTCAGCAGTTCCTGCCACTACATCTGGCATTCTATCTACTGTACCATTTAGCTGCCTTAATAAAATCACTATGAAATTGTGGAGAGATAACTGGTCATGTTATCATAAGTAGCTAGGTGTGAGTCCTGCCACTGGCATTAGTGTGATCCTAAGCATATTACTTAACCTTCATATTTAGTTCTAACACAATTTCTGGCAAAAATAGGTATTTACATTATATATATATATATATATATATATATATATATATATATATATACACATATATATTCACCCTTGCAAAACCTTGTGTTTCAAATTTTTCTCCCTCCCTCTCCTCATTTATTCCCCAAAAAATGTCATCCAATGTAGATTAAACATATACAATTCTTATATACATATTTCCACATTTATCATGCTGCACAAGAAAAATCAAATCAAAGTAAAAAATGAAAAAAGCAATCAAACAACTAAAAAGTAAAAGTACTATGTTGTGATCCACATTCAATCCCTACAATCCTCTTTCTGGATGCATATGGCTCTCTCCATCACAAGTCCATTGGGATTGATTGAAATCACCTCATTGTTGAAAAGAACCATGTCCAAGAAAGTTAATCAGTATTTAAAATCTTCTTGTCATGAGTTGCAGAGAAGTTGCATTGGTAGAAACTGTTTCTTCTTTTGAAAGTTCTTGTACCTGTGGAATTATAGGTTTAGTCATTTTCCTATCATTAATGGCTGTAGTAGTTTACTAAGGTATTTTCAATACAAGTTAGTAGAAAACTAAGAAATACAGCATAAGAAACGATCATTATTACAGTGTCTCTCATCAACCTAGACTTTTGCACTTATTTTGAGAATGAGAAACAAAAGAATGTAGATGATTTGATTTCAACCCAGTCAGTTTTACTGTGGCAATCCTTATGTAAGAAAGGTTAGAGAGTACTCTTAGATTGGTGTACCAACCCATAACTATTTGTAAAATCTTGCTTCTGATAGTCTTAAATGAGTATTTGGAAGTTCTTATTCATGTAGAAGAACAATTTGGGGGGACTTTCTTATAATTTGATCTGCTTGGTCAAATTCTTAGAAATACATATTAACCTCTGTCTTAGACTTAAAACAGTGGATTTTGGATATTCAGGGAGATATGTAACATTAAGTAAGCTATTTTTCCTCCTTGACTTCAGTTACCACATCTGTAAAATCAGGTGAGGGACTGGGTGGCCTCTAAAGCCTATTCTGGCTTTAATTTTAAGAGCCAACATCTGTCTGAGGTTGTAGAGTTAGAACAGTGCCGGGGCAGCATTAATTAAAGGGATGAGGAGGAGAACAGTGGCAAGTCAAGCTTCCTCTATGGCTTTCCTGTGTACTTGACATGATCTTAATAAAGAACTTAAACTTCCCCAAGGACAGTAACATTAAAAATATGGTACCTCTACAAATAAGTGGAGCATTGGAGTAGCTGAAGACTTCTTAAAATAATATTCTGGATATTTGTATGTCCTGAAATGTCTTCATTTTTAAGAATAATAATTAATCAATAATTTTAATACAAGAAAAAAATTCAGGAAAGTCCTTCAGTATCAGTAACTCTGACCTGTAATACATGACAGGATAAAAGTGATGTGTCTTTAATAAACTATTTTTGTTTTTGTATTTGTTTTTTTTTTTGAGAAAGAAAATTTTCTTATAATGAATTCAGTAAGAAAACTTTTACTAGTGAAAATCAGCATCTCATTTTCTTGATGTATTTTTGTGTTTGGTATATATTTTATATTTATTTATTTATGGACATGCTATATTTATGCAACCCCAGAAAATTTAAATTCCTTAATGATAGGGATGGTTTCTGGCTTTTGTATTTGTAGACCCAGGGGTAAAAATCCTGCACATCACATAAGTGCTTACTAATTACTCTGGTTATAATTTTTGGGTTTTGATTAGATTAAGTAGCAAAAGGATTATAAACAAATATTTAGAGTTAATATTGTATCATTTTTACTAGACTGTTCTACTTACCAAATAAAGACATAACAAATAGGCAGATGAACACATAAATGAACAAATGAATGAATGATTGAATAGCTAGATAGATAAGTAGGTAAGTAGGTAGGTAGGTTGGCAGGAAGTAAATAGACAGGTAGGTAGATAGACAATTAGATATATAGAACGCTTATGGTGGAAAGAATGATGACTTTTTAGTTGGAAGATATAGATGTTACATCCTTTGTCACTCACTTTCTGTGTGATCTTAGGCAAGTCAATTGACCTCTATAAACATCACTTTCCTAGTGTGTAACCAAAAAACTTGAAATATGACTTGTAACTTGAAATATATGACTTTTAATTTAAAGCCTATGATCCAAGGTGGCCACTGCCTTCAAGAAACTTCCTAAAGTGTTTCACAGAGTCCCCCACATTATATTATATTAACTTTATATGCATTTTATATTTATTTATCTTTGTATAAGTTGTTTGCCCTAAGTAGAATGTAAGTTTCTGAAATCAAGTACTATTGCATTTTGTCTTTGAATTTTGGTTTATTACTACATTGTCGGGCACATAGTATATGTTTTTAATAAATGCTTACCAGGTTAAACTGATACTTCCAATTTCAAAATATTATATATATATATATGTATATATATATATATATACATATACACACGCATATATATAAGTACATATATATATATACACACATATGTGTGTGTATCTATATGGAAATCACTAGGTGATTTCATATAGGTGGTGAAATAGAGTGTTGGTGCTGGCTTCAGGAAGACAAGTTCAAATCCTGCTTCTGACACTACCTGTGTACAAGATAGTCAAGTCACTAACTGCTCTTAGCTTCAGTTTCCTCATCTATAAATTAAAAACTTGCCTACCTCTCAGATTTGTTGTGAGGAGAAAATGAAAAAGCATATCTTAATTACTTTGCAAATCTTAAATTGTTATATAAATTCCAACTATTTGTATTATTTTGCTCTAAAGAAAAACCTTGTGAATGTGACATGTATTAGCTCCATATTAAAGATGGAAAAACTGAAGCTCGGAGAAATTATGTGTGAAGAAAGGAAATGAATTTGAATTCTCTGTTTTACTTCATCATATGAATAGCCTCTCAATAACATTAGCTGACAAAATTTGTACAGTGCTTTACACTTGACAAGGTAATAATATCATATTTGAATCTTAAAACAAATACATATGGTAGGCATAGCAAGAATTATTGTTCCCACTTTACAGGGGAATAACCTGAGGTTCAGAAACATTGTGTGACTTCCCTAATTTAATCTAGGGTTAGGGAGTAAATGATAGAAGCTGGACTAGAACTCAAACTTTCTGAGTCTTTCTACCACATTAGGTTGAATTTCATTAACGGTACTTTAAATTTATGAGATTTTTGTTTCTAAAACTGTTGCTCTTATAGCAATTCTGTGATGTGAATAATAAAATGCCATTATTCCTATTTTGTAATTGAGGAAACTGATTCAAAGGACATAACTTTTAAGGAACTAGAGTCACGTTTCACATTTTCATACTCTAAGACAGATAGCTCTTTTTTTCTCTTGAAATATATACTTATGTTATAGATGAAACTTAGAAGGAAAAATTAATTGCCCATTGTTGAATGGCTAGTAACTGGCAGTATAAGGAATTAGTTCCATATCTTCCAACATTTAAGCTGATGATTTTTGTATCCTTCAACTTTCTGTGTGTATATATGTTAATATGACTATTTTATGGTCACAAGACAAATAATACTAACCCTAATGCAGATTTTATAGAAATCTTTCAAAACGTTTAGAAAATTAGTTTCCATATAATGATCTGCTCAATAGTACTATTCTGTTTGATTCTTTGCTTTCATATTTTAGAAGATTAAATTCCAGCTTTTGCAAGAGGTGGGAGAAGACAATGATCTTTCTGGCCACTTTCCAGCCAGTTCCCCACCAAATATATTTGTTTCAAGAGGAAAACTATTTCCCTCATGGATACAACTGGTACAGCCACTAAAAAAAATAGAAAAAAAAAAAGAACTTTAATTTAACTTCAAAGATAGACCGAATCTTCAAAGAAAGATTAAATTATGCTCAGTAAAATTTTAGTGTACAGTATATTGTAATCTAATTATCTATAAATTGGTAACCATAATATTCTGTTGGTGAAAATACCCCATTTTCCAACTGTTTTTGATAAATTGGAGTTTACATAAAATAATATTTACATGCTTAAATGGTTCTATGATCTTCCTGGCTTTGGAGCTGTATGAAAGCCATTCAGTTTTTCTCATCTTTTGTAACCCATATGAATAAATATTCCTTAGGGGGTCCATTCATGTGCTCTAGGTCTCCTGGCATTAAGTTCATGGTAGTACTCCCATACAGTCTGTCTATCTTTGTTTATTTTGTCCTTTCTACATGAAAACACCACATTCTTTTTCTGTAATATCTCATGTCTCTACTAGACAAGGAGGTCAAAAGTTGTTTTTGTTGTGGTGGTTATTGTTGTTGTTTGTTTTTCCTGAGTTGTTTTCTACATTCCTTTGGCATCTTCACTATGATGAGTAGTGAATACTCATTAAACTTCCTCAGGAAACAGGGAAAATTTGTGTTGATGTGTGCTCCTTTTTTACGTTTTTCTTCATCAAAAAACTTATTCAAATAGGTCAGACCTGAGCTTTCTTATTTCTATTCTACATATTCTTTTAATTTTGTATTGATTTAGATTTTTGTTCAAAATAATCAATGTTCTGATTGTAAATAGGTGAATTGAAATGGACTTTAACATGGGTAACTGGTTACAGTACAATCTATTCCATTTCTTGTAATGCTATATGGTCTTTTTTATCTTCTGCAACTTTTTATTTCTTGAAATATTTATAATTTATAGGCAGGAGGCATTTATAAAGTCTAAAAGCCTTTGTACTGTCTCATTTCTTACTTTTCTGCTGTTTTTTTGTGCTTTTTTTTCACAATCCATATCTATTTTCCAAGAAATTGCTCACTTTTAATGCATATGGTTTTCTTAGTTAGAAGGTGTTATTCATATATTTATTTGCCTCTTTATCTGACTTAACAGAAGAATACTGTATAGAACAATAAAAAAAGTAAAACAAAACAAAAAACAAACAAATGAACAAATAAAAAAGGCATTCTGAAGTTATCACTTCAGGCCATGTATGGATTCTGATATTTAGTACTTGTGTCAATTTCTTCTAAGTAATTTAAACTCCATGATAAACTTTCATGATTTTCTCTTTGGCAAAACAAATGGGTTATATTTAATGGCCTTTGAGATTCCTTCTAATTTTCAATGATATATTTTCACATAGGTTATGATTGCCATAGGCAACTAGGTAATGCATTGATTAGAGCATCAGTCATACAATTAGGGAGATTGAGTTAAATTCTGACTTCAAACACTGGCTGTTCAAACCTGGACAAATCACTTAATGCCATTTGTCACAGCTTCGTTATTTGTAAAATGAGTTAAAGAAGGTAATAAAACAATCTGGTATTTTTGTCAAGAAAATCCCAAATGGGGTCACAAAGAGAAATGACTGAAAAATGAGGGTCAACACAGCAGTTTTAAAGTGATCTTGTTTTAAAAGGTTTTTGTATAAATAAAAAGTTTTTGTAGAAACAAGACTAATGTAGACAATATTAGAAGGGAAGCAATAAATTAGAAACATCTTTACATTTAAGGGCTCTGATAAAGACCTCATTTCTAAACAATATAGAGAATTGACTCAAATTTATAAGAATTCACTCCATTCTCCAACTGATAAATGGTCAAAGGATCTGAACAATTTTCAGATGAAGAAATTGAGACCATTTCTAATTGTATGAAAATGTATCTAAATCACTATTGATTGGAGAAATGCAAATTAAGACAACTCTGAGATATACTACACACCTCTCCAATTGGTTAAATTGACAGGAAAAGACAATGATGAATGGTTGGAGGGAATGTGGGAAAAATGGGACACTAATACATTGTTGGTGGAATTGTGAACAGATCCAACCATTCTGGAGCAATTTGGAACTATGTCTAAAGGGCTATCAAACTGTCCATGTCCTTTGATCCAACAGTGTTTCTACTGGGCTTATATCCCAAAGAGATCTTAAAGGATGGAAAGGGACCCACATGGGCACAGATGTTTGTAGCAGCCCTTTTTGTAGTGGCAAGAAACTGGAAACTGAAGTTGATGCACATCAATTGGAGAATGCCTGAATAAGTTATGGAATATTATTGTTCTATAAGAAATGATCAGCTGGAGAGACATGTATTGATGCTAAGTGAAATGAACAGCTCCAAGAGATCATTGTAAAAGGCAATATGATCTATTTGGAAGGATGTGGCTCTTCTCAACAATGAGAAAATTCAGGTCAGTTCCAATGATCTTGTGATGATGAGAGCTATCTGCATCCATCGTGAAGATTATGGGAACTGAGTATGGACAACAACATAACATTTACACTTCTTTGGTTTTTTGCTTGAATTTTATTTCCTTTCTCATTTTTTTTCCTTTTTGATCTGATTTTTCTTATGTAGCAAGATAATTATATAAATATGTATGCTTATTATTGGGTTTACATATATTTTTACCATGTTTAACACATATTGGATTACTTGCCATCTAGGGGGAGGGGTGGGGAGAAGCAGGGAAAATTCGAACACAAGGTTTTGCAGGCATCAGTGTTGACATATTATTCTTGAATATGTTTTGAAAGTAAAAATCTTTAATAAAAATATTTAACTCAAGCATGACAATATAAAGAGGCAAAAGGTCTAGTAAAATGATATTTCATTTTTTGATACATAACGCAATTAATTTTAACAATTTCTTTGTCCTTTCAAGGGGGGGTAATTTTTTTTAAACTCTGACTTCCTTTCTTCTGGATTTATCAATAATGAAAATGATATTTTATTCCCTCAAGCATTATGTTCATTTTTCAATTACATAGCATTGTCACAGAGTTACAACAATTAAATATTAATTTATTGCCCAAAATAATTGATTTGTTGGACCCTTTCTTACTGTGGGGATTAATTTGGATTGGCTATGAAACTTTGTTATGAAAATTTTCTTTTTTCTTTTCAAGTAGTGTGAAGTAAGAGATAAAGAGGAGATTTTATTACATGGATAAAACCTTAAAAAGTGAGCTGTTGCTGGAGCTGTGATATTGTTTAATAATTAAGGGGGAAAAATTGAACAACAGCCCAAAAGTCATAAGAGTGATTTCAGTCCAGTAATATTATTAGGGAAGGAAATCAAGGATTGAAGCAAGGCATCCATGTATATAGCAAAGAAGCAGAAAAAAGTAGATACTTATCTAGCAATGCATGTTGTAGTTTACAAATGTGATATAATTTTAATTATGTGATAAGAGAAGTCCTGATGAATTCATAGAAACCCATGAAGGCTTTATGATCTAATTAATGATGAAATGAGCAAAATATATATGACTAAAAAAAAAGCAAAAAAAAAAAACAGTAAAAAATCCCAGAAATTTCAATAGTCTAGTGAATAGTTGCGACTTCAAAAGACTGAAATATGCTTTTCATCTCCTAACAGAGAGATGGTAGGTATGAGATATACATTATCAGACATAGCCAAGGTATTAATTAATTTTGCAGGATTATGTATGGTTGTATTAAGGAAAGGTTTTTTTCCCCTTAGGATCTATATATGTATATATACATCCCATATATATGTATATATATATATATATTTTTTAATGCATATAGAAATTAGAATAAACCAAAAGGATTCCCAATAGAGAACCAACACTTTCTTACTGACTTTAATATGTAACCACACATGTATATTCAAACACCACAACATAAATATGTACTCCTTGAAAACTTAAACTATATATTAAATTATAAATTATATATATATATATATATTAAATGTGATCTTTTGTGTATTATAAAATATTGTGTTTGTCTATGTTTCCAATAAAAATTTTTCAGAAAAAGTTGAAGGTTGTTCATAACAGACCCAATTTAGAACTTTCTTTTCTTTTCTCTTTTTTAGCTTCTATCATCTAATAATTGAATTATTACTGGTCTGTTTACTGATGACAGGCTTCTTCATGAGCTAAAGTAATATCTGGAAAGCAGAGATAGTCTATTTTTTTTTTTTTATTTTTTTGCTAAGGCAGTTGGGGTTAAGTGACTTGCTCAAGGTCACACAGCTAGGACGAGTTAAGTGGCTGAGGTCAGATTTGAACTCAGGTCCTTCTGACATCAGGGCTGATGCTCTATCCACTACACTACCTAGCTGCCCCTAGTCTATTGCTTAGATCAAGTATGGAAGTTTGAGTTGAATTGGAAGTCCGAATCATTTTCATCCTTTGAGTAGTCATCAGAGTGAGAATTTCTGCCAGTTATTTTTAACTGGATTATAATTTGCTTGTTTTTCAAGTAAGGGAAATAATGACATTTGAAATAAAATCATTTGAGGAACTTACACAGTTTTGAATGCAAAAAAGTAAATATATTTTTCCTAAGTCCTTAACATAATAATTATCTGGTTTTTGGGCAAGGATGAAATGTATCCAAGTCTTGATGGTACTCTATTCAATTGGCTTTGGGGCCTTGAAAAATCCAATTATAAAAGACTTTATAGTAAAAGCAAAGTGGAGGGAGAAAACTATCATATTCCTCAAGCTAGTGATCATAGTAACTCATTACAATGGGAAAGTAAGAGTTTCAGTAGTGATATTTAGACATTTTCAAGAGATAAAGTCTAAGAAAGAAGCCAGAAATAAAAGCTAGAGTCTCCAAAAAAAATATACATATATATATATATATATTTCTATATATTTTTTATACTCTATAAATATATTCTATATACATATATAATATTCTATATATATATTTCTATATCTATATATAAATGTAAAAAATAATGCACAAAATGAAATATTTTGAACAGGTCATAAGCATTTATGAATCACTTACCCTTTTCTAGGCACTGTGTTAAGTATTACATATAAAAATAAAAGACAAAAATAGCCCAGACTCTCAAAGAATTCACATTTAAATGGGCAAACTAGAGATTCACAAATAGAGGCATAAATTTGGCATCCTAGGCATGGCTGAGATTCAATGTGATAGAATCCATGACTGAAATTTACCTTTATAAATACATATTTTAGGGGGGCAGCTAGGTGGCGCAGTGGTTAGAGCACCAGCCCTGAAGTCAGGAGGACCTGAGTTCAAATCTGGTCTCAGACACTTCCTAGCTGTGTGACCCTGGGCAAGTCACTTAACCCCAATTGCCTCAGCAAAAAAAAAAAAAGAAAGAAAGAAATACATAGTTTATTTGAAGGGAATAAGAAATGTAAAAGCAGTTACAGTGAAGTCTTCTGTGCTAAGATACATTTATTTCAGGAAATTTAAAAAATAAGTTGGAGAAAATGGTAAAAAAAAAAAAAAAAAAAAAAGGAAAAAAATCAAGATGCCAAAATCACTTCTTTTTAGTTTGTTTTGTTTTGCTTTGTTTTAATTTGATAGTATATTATAGATTACTTGGCCAGAAAGAGGTAATAGATGATGCCATGTGAGAAATAGTTCACTCTACTGTCACAATGATATGATTCAATAGTAAAGGAACATCAATTACTATCATATCTTGCGGATCTATTTTTCTAACAAAAGCAGAGAAAATAACCATTCCTGGACTTGCCTTCAAGATAATTTCGTACTTTGAAATATGGTAAAACCAATGAGGGAAATAGATATTTTGGGGAAATTTTTCACTAAAATGAAATTTAGTTGTTAGGGCAGAATTCAGTTAATAGTCAATAAGCATTTATTAAATGACATTTATGTTCCAGAAATTGATCTAAGCTTTGGTATAATAAAGGAGATAATACCTGCTCTCAAAGAGCTCAAAAGCTGAGGAAATAATTATTTACAAATAAAATATATAAAAGAGAAATGAGAGATAATAGTGAAGACATAAAAGGTAAAATGGTTTGTAAAAGATTTCTAATAGAAATCAGGGCTGTATTTGGGACTTGAAGGATTCCAGGGAATCCCAAACACAGAGATGAAGAGGGGACAATTCCGGAAATGAGGGCTAGGCAAGGCAATAGAATAGATCTCACTTTCTGATGTAGCTTATTATAAATGGTTTAGTAAAAGTATAAATAAGATTAAAATTATTCAAATTGTCAGCCTAAATGTCAAGGGTAGATTTTTTGTGTTTGTCTTTCTTTTGTCAAGATGTAAAAAAGATTTAAGGAATAGGAGAAGGAGTGGAAGGAGAGGCCTAAAGAAAAAAGGAACAAAGCATAGTGAACTCATTGACCAACTTGGAATTTTAAAAGATATGCCCAGAAGTAAAATGTAAACTTCTAGACTATAGCAGAATCTATTTTGCATGTCTTTGTATCTGAAACACTTATCAGATCATGGTACCTGATGCATAGTAGGCATTTATTAAGTATGTGTGAAATTGAATCAGAAAGACATAGCCAAGGGCGAAAAATACATGAAACAGTGTAGTAAAATTTGAGGGGACTTAAGAGGAAGATGAAGATGATAGTAAAAACAGATTGTGATTGTGGTAATATTTTACTGAAGGATTGGGACCAAGGTAGAGATAAAAGATGTAATTAGACTAATGTCTATAGGTATATGAAAACTGGTGACAGAGAGAGGCAGAGCTTCTCAACACATTTAAATTCCCCACTCTTCTCAGGCAAGGAAACTTGGAAAGACAAATCAAAAAGAAAGGAAAGGGAAGCCTAAAAAATATTGGGGACATAATAAGAGACAAAGCTAACTGTTTACTATGAGTTCAATTCACCAAGATTGTCTACTTTCCATTATGCTGAAAGTATTCATGTCAATAGTCATGGAGGTGCTGGCAATGATCTTTGAAAGATAACAAGTACTATATTATTAAAAAATGGCAAATATCCTGATTTTCTTTTAAAAATTGAAAGATAAGTGAGTCTGAAATTATAGTCTAGTAAGTCAAATTTGATTTTAAAAGTTGAGCTTTTCCGTGATGTTTAATGAGTAACTAGAAAAGAAAATAATGATCATAAAGAACCAGTACTGCTTCATCAAGAAGCTCTGTGTGTATGTTTTCATGTGTGTGTGTGAATACACATATAAGTTTTTTTTTTAACAACCTTACAAGAGGTTTACAAACCTCTTGTTAATAATAACATTCTCTTTTTACCCTTGAGGGTCAGTATAAAAGCAAACCAGATTCTGTTTTTAGCTGAATCTTGAAAAACCAAAGTCATCTTATAAGAAGAAAAATAAGCTGAATAGAGAAAGATAATGTAAGGACATTACGAAGAATGCCCAGAGCAAGTTAGGCATGACTAAATACCTTTAACCTTGAGACACTCATTTAGAATTTATCTAAAGTACTTGGACCACAGTAAAACACCAAGTAAACAAATATTCCAGCATAAGACAATACTAGCAAGTATCTTTGAGCCTTGACTTTGGAAAATGGTCTTCTGTCCCAGAATCCTTATCCTAAAATATACATATATCCAACTTCAACAGCTGACTGAGAGATAGAAAAGTTACCTCATACACAGGATGAATCAGTTGTCTAGTACTGACTTTTTCTATATTATGCACTACCTCTAACCTTCATTCTCTAAATGCAATCTAAGTCCTTCCCCTTCCTTTGCTTCATAGACTTAAAGAATACTCCCAATGTCTTCATACAATTTTAAGCTAAAGATTAAATAGTATTTGCTAGCAAGTTTAAGCTAAAGCTTAAAACTTCACAAAGAGTTTTGGGACATGCTGAATGCAGATGTTTTGGAGTTGAGAAGAATTTTAGTTCAGTTTTCTGTTTTTACAGATAACCAGCCTTTGTTCATGGAGAGAGTAAATGACTTTGTTAAGTTACCTTGATGGTGACTGGCTAGTCCATGGTTTTGAACCCATGCTATGTCATTCCAAATGAGGAACTGTCTCATCTGTGTCAGTCTGCACACATTCAGCTTATTAGATTTATGCTATTGAGTAAATCAAGACCTATAAAATGGGACATTAACTTTTATCATGTAAAAGGCCCCTTTAGCTTAGTATAATGAGTTGGGGAACTCACTTTTAAGTTTATGTACATTCAAAAGCATAAGACTGTGGGTTCTGTGAGGGCAGGGAACGTGTGTTATTTATTTTTTCCAGTGCCTAGTACATTGTAGAAAGTGTATTTTTGAATGAACAGAAGTAAATAGGTAACCACACAAAAATAATTTCTTCCCTGATGACTTTTAATGGTTAGTGGACTTTTACATTCTAGGAAACTTGCTCTTTTGAATTCTTCAAATATCTGGATTGCTAGAATATGAGAACCAGATAATATAGCAATGTTCTCTATAAAGGAAGAGAGAAAAGAAAAAAAACTCTCCAAGGCCATGTTAATAATCTCTCCACAAACAAGATTAATGAATTGTTGAATGAGAAAGTTATTCTTCCTATAGCTAAATGCTTTTGGATACTACTATAAGTCTGCTACAGAAAAAAGATCTGCCATAAATGACTGGCAGAATTTGTGGTGGAGAGTGCAGAAGATTTCCAATACATTTTTTTGTTTTGTTTTGTTTTGGTTATGCTGTTCTCCCCTAGTTCTTTCCTTATTGCCAGGTAAGTCAGGGAATTCATAAACAACACAATGATAGCCTCATACCACACACACACACACACACACACACACACACACACACACACACAATTTGTATAAAGTCTTAGAGAAATTCCTATTATAGTTTTATGTAAATCTGTTCTCTAATCACTCAGTAAGAGAATCCAGCACATTTAAATTGTCTTAAATATGGTATTCTACTTTTCTGACTTTGATATTCTCTAAATGTACTTCTCTTACTGTGGCTTTGTTTTGTACTGTGTTTGCAAGCAAGTTAGCTTAATTGATTCTTCTTGTAGCTGAACAAAGCTTCAGCCTAAAACACTCCATCTGTTTCCATTTCAATGCTATATAGCCTTTCAAGGACTTAAGCATCATTCTGAGATTATATTCTAGGGAAAGGAAAGGATGGGAATGATCCACAAATAAAACATTGGGAAATCTTCATGTTTCTGGCTGGCAAAAGGGAATGTGTAGAAAATGTGGGGCAGTATTATGGAATATTATTGTTCTGTAAGAAATGACCAGCAAGATGATTTCAGAGAGGCCTGGAGAGACTTACATGAACTGATGCTGAGTGAAATGAGCAGAACCAGGAGATCATTATACATGGCAACAACAATACTATATGATGATTAATTCTGATGGACATGGCTCTCTTCAACAATGAAATGTTTCAAACCACCTCCAATTGTTCACTGAAGAAAGCCATATACACCCAGAGAGAGGGATGCGAAATGTGGACCACAACATAACATTCTCATACTCCTTGATTGATGTTTGCTTACATTGTGTTTCCTTTATCTGATATATCATTTGTGTAGACAAGATTTTTCTTGCACAACAATGACAAGTTTGGAAATATGTATACATGTATTCGATTTGCCAATATTTTAACATAATTAACATGTAGTGGATATCCTGCCATCTAGGGGAGGGGTGGGGAGTTGGGGGGAAAAATTTGTAACGGAAAGCTATGTAAGGGTTATTGTTGAAGAATTACCCACACATATGTTATGCAAATAAAATAAAATTAAAAAAAATAAAAAAAAAAAGAAAATGTGGGGCAGATCCCACGAATAATTGTTACAAAAATAAACAAACAACTACAAATATGGGGAGAGGCTAAAGAATTTTTTAACAAAAGAAGAGTGATGATATAATTTAAAAGTTTTAAATATTTGAAAGGACACTACCAATAAGATGGTCCATAAATACTAGTTTCACTTATGCACCCCAAACTCTATTTTCCCGATACCCCATCTGAACTCTAAATAATTGAATATAGAGAGAATAGGAGAGAACAGATTTTTGGCTACTGATTGCAAATTGGCATTGCATTATGACAAGGATGAGCATCTTTCTTGTAAACTACACTAGCTAAAATGCATTAACAACACTAATGGTTGAGAAGATTATGGGTGGGGAAGAAAGAAGAATCAGATGAAATGGTCTTCAATTATAGCATGAAGCATCTATTCGACTCAGAAAGAAAAGATGTTTCCTGCCTAGGAAAAAGGTTACATTTTCTTTCATTTTCTGATAGGCCAAAATAAGAGAATAGAACATAAGGAAAAGTTTGCTAGAAATATTGCTCACTCATTTTTAAAATGGATCGATATTTACGTGGAATAATTTGTTTATAATTCCTATTCAGAAGCAAAGGGGCAAAATTAGTAACCTCTCTATATAAATAACCCTGAATGTCATCTCACCACATTTTCCCCTTTTCTCAACATATTTGGAAAGTTTTCTACTATATGGGCTTCTAAGTTCAAAATAGAACTTCAATCCAACAGAGGTAAGACTACAATTATTGCAGAACACTCTCTAGACAAATGTTAAATAATGCTTACTGTTTATATTTCTTTTTTAGGCAAAGTTAAAGAATATATGAAAGACATATTGAAGAAAAAATACTAAAAGAGATGGAAAGTCATAGATTTTGTTATTATGAGTAGTTACTTAGAGATGGTAAAGTTACACAATGGATAGTACATTGGGATTTGAGTTAAAATCCTGTCTCAGATACTTCCTAGTTGCATAATATTGAGCAGGCCATTTAACCTTTTTCTGCCTCAGTTTCCTTAATAGTAAAATGGGGTATGATTGGGTTGTTGTGAGGATCAAATTAGCTAATAATGGTAAATGATTATCATAGTGCTTGACACATTTTAGATGCTCAATAAATATTTGTTCCCTTCCCCTTTATAGTGAGTAGCTATATGACTTTCTCTAAAAGGGATACTTTCCATAACTTTTGGGAATTTTGTGGCTGATTTCATTGGTATATTTTGAGTGAGAACTCTCAGTAGGAAAAATCCTTCTATTGAATCAGAGTGACATTAGTCCAACTATTTCACAACTCAAAGTTTTAAAGAATTGTTTGGGAGTAATAATAGCATATATAGGGCCACACAGTCAATAGTCTTCAGAAGGAAAATTTGGGCCCAGTTTTTCTTGATTCAAAAATCAGTTCTGAATTCACCCAGTTGGCTTCATTCTCTAAGTATGATTCATTTAGAGATCATGATACATTTTACTTCTTTCTTTTTTAGATGAAACTAATACCCCCCTTGTTAAGTTTGTCAGAATCTTGTGATCATGACTCTATGAGACATCTCCCTATTCAGTGCCTTAAAAAATGGCTCAAAAGATATCAAGATGTAATCAGAGAGTTGAATGTAAGAGATTCACCACAATGAAAGATTTCTGGTGTTCAAAGATACGCAGATAATGGTTGCAGAGTTCACATCCCAACACTTGCCTAAAGGAAAAAAGAAGACTTGAAGTTGTGGTATGAGAGGGTATGGAAGTGGTAATATATCCAAGCACATATAAATCCTGCAATTGTAATTCTATGTTGCATCTGTGGTGGCAGTGGGGTGGTGTTAAGGTGAAAAGGATGGATTTATCTTCCCCTTCTTGAAATGAATGACTCCATCTTAATTTTTTTTAATATAAATTGAGCAAGTCATTATCTATTCAGGTTTGTGGTGGTAAATGTTGACAACTAGCTCTTGATGGTAAAAAAAATGATACATTTAAAAATTTAATCTACATTATTAACTTTCTGCTTTACTTTCTTATGTCTAGGTGATCAACAAAATAATAATTTTAGTTCTGATTTATAGCTTTTGATGATTTAAAAAGTGTAAATGATCATACCAAAAATTTATCATCTTTCCCACATGTGTTTAAGGTGCCATAGGCACAGTCTTGCATCTATGCCACATTTGTTAGGATGGTCATAGTAATCTTTTCAGCTAAGACCTGCATACTTCATATTCTCTCTACCACCATTCTCTATGAACAGTGACATAAGACACCAATAATGTTCTTATTCTTTCTTTAAGAAATGATGATAGGTAGTCCTAGCAAATAAGAATTTGGTTTATTTTATAGTAGTATTATCTGCTGTTGCTGCTTTGCATGCATTAAAGTTTTTTTTTTAATGTCTGACTTTGCTAATATTTCATTAATCCTATAGAGTGTAAGTAAAACCAAGCCTGTTTTTTCTTTAATTGCCTACATAATGAGCAATGCTCTGCAATCATTTTTAAATATTTGGCTTTATTATTAAGTGTAATTATGTGGCAGTTAAGTGGCACAGTGAATAGAGTGCAGAATTTGAATTCAGAAGATGAGCTCAAATCTGGCATAGATACTAAATGTGAAACTGAGTAAGTCCCTTATCTTCTCTCTGCCTCAGTTTTCTAAACTTGAAAATAGGGATTATAATACTTATTTTCTAGAATTGATGTAATGATTGAATATTTGTGAAGTGATTAGCACTATGCCTACCACATATTAGATATATTAAATACTTCTTTCCTTTCCTCTTAATGAGTAAAGAGGAATATTACAGGTAAGAATATAAACATCTGTTTTTTCATTTTTAAAACTGGATTGCTTCAAGTAATCATCTATTAATTGGTTCAAAAGAAGACTAATAATGAGAAATTCAAAATAAATTAAAAGAAGGAAATTAAATAAACATCCATACCTCTAAACATGGGTAGAAACAGCAATGAATTTATTGTTCCATCAGGGGTAGTAAGATGAGTGGATTATAAAAGATGAACTATTATAGTAAAATTTAGGTCATACATAATTTTTGTGGTTGTATTTTTGGTTTTGTTGTGAGCATAGATACTCAACTAGGAACATGTGGCCTAGATATATTAATGAGTCTCCCCAATCTGAATATTTCTTTTACTAAGTGTTTAACTCTGTTAACTTGAACATATGTTAAGCTGGGGAAAGAAATTGACTCAAGATGGTTCAAGCAATAAAACATTATATTCTTCATCATCATTCATTTCTAATTTAGTGTATATATCATATCCTGCTATTTGATACTTTATTTTATCTTTATTACTTGCTTCATTGTTTGGATTCTACCTTTAATATAATATGATATTATTGTCTTACAAATTTTTTTAACATATCCTGCTGTGGAGGACAAAAAGATACCCTCAAACACTGAGATTTATCTACTAATAGAGAGGCTAAGTAGTATATGTATGTTTGTGGGTAAAAATCAAGTTGGCTGATATCAAATTGAATTATTCCTGTTTTTTAATATATCTCATCATGGCTGTCAATGGCATTTTTTTGGGGCATGAGTAGAACTTCAAACTTCATACTTTGAGGTAGTAGTTAAACTGTTATAATCCTAAAAGTTCGTTGTAAAAATAATATGATATACATGACTTGCTGTCATTAAGAAGGCAAACTAAGTAAACTGAAGTATATTGTATGGTTTCTTCTAATTTTTGATATGTGTCTGAGCAAGGCAGTATTGTAAATAAATTTTTTCTGTTCATTTATTAGATTTACTTGGCTCTTATGGATGGTTTGTTACTATTCAGAATAATAAATGAAATAGTCTCATAATAGGAATTAAATATATATTCTGCCATTAGAGATGAGAAAAACACAAGCCAACACATTTGGGGCATATTAGTTATAGTATATGAATTGCTGCACAAATGAACTCTGTCAGCAATACTGTACAAGGAAGCCAAAAAGAAAGTACTTTGATAGAAAAGGGCCACTCAGGAAAAGTCTAGTGTGATGATCAGAGAAAGGGTCATTAGCTCTGAAAATCATGCTCCGAATTGAAAAGTTAATATATTGACAATGCTTTCAGATTTTCAAATCAGAAAAGGTATTTAATTTTGATTAAAAAGATAAACTTCTAAAAAATCATTTCTTTGCCAATAACGGATACTTAAATTATTTTATAAAACATTATTTTTTTGATGATTTGGAGATAATTGTTTTCTGCCATGTATTGTTTTTTTTTTTTTTTAATTCCCCCTCATTCCCATTCAGGACCCAATAATTAATACTACTGAAATATCTATTATAAGGTACTATTTAAAAGAAATTCCACTATCTATTCTTTTCTCTTGACTGGCATTTTTCATTTTGGCTAATTGACTATTTTTGGAAGGCAAAATCTTTAAGAGTAAACATACGTCATTAGGACTTAATTCTTTTATCCAAGAAAGGGAATTTGTGACAATGGATTTAAACAATGTATTCACTCCCCCCTCGATTAGACTTTCATTCCTAACAGCACAGTTTATTTGGGATACTTTCCATGTAGATAGTTTTCTATGAAAAGAATCAAAGATGAATTGGCAAAAGGAAAACCTTGGAGTAGTAAGAGTAGAATTGTTTGTTTGTTTGTTTTGCCTTAAAATGTACACGTATATAAATTTGGAACCTTTAAATTGCTCTATCTATAATTTTAAAATACTAACATGTTATAGTCACCTGTTCTTATTGAGAGTAATGAAGATTAGAACTAGCAAAGGAGGGAAATAAATATATGTACAGATAATCTAGATAGTACATTTTAGCTCTTATTTTCTACTCTATTCCTTATAAAAATGTTTTCTAGCATTGCTTATGATAATGATTATTGAATACTTTCTGAGATTTAATATTTGAGAAATTTGAGTTTCTGCTTTTCTTTTTCTCCAAATCTGGTAACTATTAAAATTAGACAGAAAAAAAAATAAAGCTGGCACTGGCAACGTTTCAGGGGTATGCATCTTCCTATTGTTAGGAATCCTGTCAACTGGGGCAAGGATCACAAGTCAATTCCTACTTCCAAATGTTTGAAGATAATCTTCATGTCCCTTTTTTCTTTCTTTTTGGGACAAAATATCCACAGTTCATTTAACTAATTCTTATAGACCACAAAATTAATGCTCATCATTATCATTTGTCTTTCTCAAGTGATATAGCATATTGATGTCATTCTTAAAATATTATGTGCCTAGAAATAAGCTCAGCAAAGCCAATATACTCTGAGAAATGTAAAGTCCTGAGGATATTGTGTCCTTAATTTCTGGTTATTCTGTTTCTGTTGATACAGCCTAAGATGGTATTTATTTATTTAGCTATAATCACATCAGTTTACATTGAACATATAGATTACTAAAACTATACACACACATCACATAAGTATGTATATATAATATGTAGGTACATGTATAGGTATATGTATGTATATATATGCACATATGTAATATTACATATCAATGTGTATATTTCTATCCTGTATTGTCACAATTGATTTTCAGAACCCAAGTATAAGATTTCATATTCATCCATATTAAATTTCATCTTTAAGTAGATTCAGTCTACCGTTTCAGCATATAGAGATGTTTTTTGAAATCTGACTATGTGATCTATGTGTTAGCTCTCATTCTGAGCTTTAAGACAGCAAAAGAGTTTTTCAAATGCTTTATTAAAATATAAGAAAAATATATTTTTATTATTTCCCTGATTTGCCACTTGAGCAACCCTATTAAAAATGAAGATTATTCTGGAAGGACCTAATTCACTCTTCACACTGCTACTAAAACAATCTCCTTAAAACATATGTAGAAGAATATAGATAATTCCTACTTTCCCCTCTCTAGTACTTTTTATAATATTGTCAACCAGGCCCAAAGTCCCTGCCCTTAACTCCAAGGGCCTTTATTATTTTGATTTTTAAATTCAAATATCTCTTTTCCCATTTCTATCCAGGATCACCTAATTTTATAATCAATATTTCAGATATACTTTTTACATAGATAATCTGCCCTCAAACCAAAGTCATCTTGAATGATTGGGATACTCATCTCTTTCTCGCTCCTCTTTCCTATCTACCACTTTCATTTTTTTCTTCTTTGCTTCAAGAAGATACTCAATTGATATTTTTCTAGTGACATCTATCAAAGGTAAATATTTCAACCATGGATGGAATATGAGACTATTTACATTAGAGTTGTGGTTCTATTTTTAATAATGTAAAATTTTATGAAGGATCCTGCCATTAAAGAGTTAGCTTTACCTACTATTTTAAATAGAAGAAAATATCCTTTAATCCCACATATTAAATGTGGAAGTTCCTTGAAATTTCTTCACTCAACATCCATGTCCCCGAATCTTTGCCCTCTAGAATAATGCAAAAACCTATTTTTCTACTGATTATATATTCATTTACTGTGACTGTTTCATGTGTTTGTCTAAAATGTATTTTAAACTATATAGA
>JAJPUD010020451.1:1317-24704 GCA_023553655.1 Myrmecobius fasciatus | reverse complement strand
CTCAAAAAGTTGTCAAACTGTGCATACCCTTTGACCCAGCAGTGTTTATACTGGGCCTATATCCCAAAGAGATCTTAGAGGAGGGAACGGGACCCACATGTGCAAGAATGTTTGTGGCAGCCCTTTTTGTAGTGGCTAGAAACTGGAAACTGAAGGGATGCCCATCAATTGGAGAGTGGCTGAATAAATTATGGTATATGAATGTTATGGAATATTATTGTTCTGTAAGAAACGACCAGCAGGACGATTTCAGAGAGGCCTGGAGAGACTTGCATGAACTGATGCTGAGTGAAACGAGCAGAACCAGGAGATCATCATGCACAGCAACAACAGTATTACATGATGATCAATTCTGATGGACATGGCTCTCTGCAATAAAGAATTGTCTCAAACCAGTTCCAGTTGTTCACTGAATAAAACCATATACACCCAGAAAGAGGGACATGAAATATGGACCACAACGTAACATTTTCATGATCGCTATTGACATTTGCTTGCATTGTGTTGCCTTTCTCTGATTCTTTTTTTTTTCTTGTAGATAGGATTTTTCTTGCGTAACTTCTCAAGAATTTCAACATTATTAACATGTAGTGGACTTCCTGCCATCTGGGGGAGGAGAGGGGAGTGGGGGTAAAATTTTTATTGAAAAGCTTTGTAAAGATCAAGGTTGGGGAACTACCCATACATATGTTATACAAATAAAAAGCTTAAAAAAAAGAAGAAGAAGAAATAACACATATACTCAGAAACAGAAACTTATTTCAACCCATAAGGAAATAAGAGGGGAAAGAAAAAAGGAAAGAAAGGATGCTGATAGAAGGAAGGGCAGTTTGAAGGAGGTAATGATAATAAAACACTGGTGAGAATGGACAGAGTGAAGGAGAAAGAAAAGTATTAATGGGTGAATAAAGAATAAAAGGAAATATTCAGTTAGTAGTCATAACTGTGAATGTGAATGTGATGAGTTCTTCTATAAAGCAGAAGTGGATTAAAAATATAATTGTATAATAGATTGTTAATGAGACACATAGAATGCAGAGATATACACCCAGATTAAAGGTAAAAGCCAGGAGCAGAATATATTATGCTTCAGCTGACATAAGAGAGGGAAAGAGAGAGAGACAGAGAGAAACAGGATGACAGCAACAGAGAAACAGAGAGAGACAGAGACAAAGAAAGACATATACAAAGAAACAGATACACATACAGAAACAAAGATATGGAAAGAGACAGAGACAGAGGGGGAAAAAAAGAGCAGGGATAGCAGTCCTGATCTGATACAAAGCAAAAAGAAAACTCGATCTAATTAAAAGAGATGAGAAATAAAGTGCATCCTGCTAAAAGATAACATAGATAATGAAGTAATATCAACACTAAATATGTATATATAAACACTAAATAAATATATGTGTATATATGTGTGTGTGTATGTGTGTTTGTGTGTGTATTTATAAATATATGTATGTATATTTATATATAATACATAGATGCATACATATACAAATACATACATATGTATTTATATATAGTAGATAGGTGTATACATATATATATATATATACACACAATATGATATATCATCCAAATTCTTAGAGAAGTTAAGAGAATGGTAGACAGCAAAAATATATTATTGAGAGAAGACAAACTCCCTCTCAAAACTAGTTAAATTTAACTATGAAATGAACAAGAAAAGAGTTAAAAAAGTGAAAAGAATATGTGAAAATTAGATATGATAGACTGTAGAGAAAATGGAATGGAATGGAAAGGAATATAAATTTTGTTTCTCATCAGTTTATGACAAATAAAAACAAATCACTTCACAGGGTATAAGAATTACATGTAATAAAAGGCCATAGATATTTAGATTGAAATTAATAGATCTCTAAATAATATAATCCTAAAGAATGATTGAATTATATAAGAAATCATGGAAATAATTTTTAATGTTATCAAAGGCTAAGACAATAATGAGACAATATAAGAAAATATATGGAATGCGGTCAAATAATTTTTTAGGGGAATTTTATGTCTTCAAATGCTTACATGTAGAAAATTGAGAAAAAGTAGATCAACAAATTGAACATGCAACTGAAAAATATAAAAAAATAAACTTGATTAAATTCCAAATAAATTCTACAAAATGATAGGAGAAATTAAGAAAAAAAATAAATTAGGAAGTATCAAAAAAGTAATTAAAACCAAGACCTGCTTTTATGAAAAATAAGTAAAATGAAAATACGTTTTGTTCATTTGATTAAAAAGAAGAAATAAAAGATTCAAATTTTTATAATTAAAATTAAAAAGGATAAATTCAACATTAACAAAGTGACAATTAGACCAATAATTAGGAACTATTTTGTCCAATCGTAAAACAAATCTGACAGATTAACAGAAAAGGAAATAAAATGTTTACATAATTCCATTTCAGAAAAAAGAACTGAAGAATTCACAAATGAACATTGTAAGGTCAAAAAAAAAAAAAAAAACAAAGAAACAAACATAAATGCCATCCAGGATCAGATGAATTTACAAGTCAGTTCTACCATATATTAAAAGAACAATTAATTGCAACACTGTAGGAACTATTTGGAAAAATAGGAGAGAGACTAATACCAAATTCATTTTATGACATAGATATGGTGATGATATCTAATTCAAATAGGGTCAAAACAGAGAAGGAAAATTATAGTCCAATTTCCTAATATATATTGAATCAAAAATGTTTTAAAAATATTAACAAAGAGATTATAGCAAGTTATCATCATGATAATACATTATGACCAAGTAGAATTTATTTATGCAGGGCTGGTTCAATATTAGGGAAACTATTGGTATAACTGACTATATCAATAATCAAACTAACAGAAATCACATGATTTTTTAATATATGCAGAAAAAGATTTGACAATTTACAATACCTATTCTTATTAAAAATAGTAGAGAACAAAGAAATAAATTGTTTGCTTTTAAAATGATAAGTACCATTTACCTAAAACCATCAGCAACATTATATGCAATGCATATAAATCAGAAGCATTCCTAATAAGAAGAGGGGTGAGAAAAGGTTGACTGCAATCACCATTACTATTTAATATTGTATTAAAAACATTAACTTTAGCAATAAGAGAATAAAAAGAAATTAAAGTAATTAAAGTCTGTAATGAAGAAACAAAATTATCACTCTTTGCAGATGATATGGTTTACTTAGAGAATCCTAAAGAATCAAATAAAAACTACTAAAAATAATCCACAACTTTAGCAAAGTTGCAAGATACAAAAAAATCCACATAAATCATCAGCATTTCCATGTTACCATCAAAGACCAGCAGCAAGATTTACAAAGAGAAATTTCATTTAAAATAACTAGAGATAATATAAAATATTTGGGAATCTACTTATCTATACGAAGCTAAGATTTCTATGAAAACCATTACAAAATACTTTTTACATAAATAAAGTTATATCTAAACAGTTGCAAGAATATCAAGTAGACATGGGTAGGTTGTGCTAATATAATAAAAACAACTAATACAAATGACAATACTATCTAAATTAATCCACTTTTCTCAGTGCCATGCTATTAATCTGACAAGAAATTACTGTGCAGTTAGAAAAAATAATTACAAAATTTATCTGGAAGAATAAAAGGTCAAGAATTTCACATGAATTATTGCAAAAAAAAAAAAAGACCAACAAAGGTGGCTTACCTGTACCAGAATTAAAACTATATTATAAAGCAGCAGTCATTAAAATCATTTTGTATTGGCTAAAAAGTAGAGTAGTTGATCAGTGAAATGGGTTTGGTTTATAAGATACAATAGTGAACTACTATTGCAATCTAATGTTTGCTAAACACAAAGACCCCAATTCCTGAGAAAATAACATTATTAGAAAAAAAAATTGCTCAGAAAATTGGAAAATGATACGGTGTTGACCAACACCTAACATCAAAATTAGGTTGCAGTTGGTACATTATTTAGACATAAAGGGTAATACTATAATCAAATTAGGAGAAACAGATCTGTGGAGAAGGAAAGAGTTTACAGTCAAATAAGAACTAGAGAATAGTTTGAAATACAAAATGGATAATTTTGGTTACCTTACATTAAAGTGTTTTTGTTTAAACAAAACAAATTCAGCCAAGATTAGAAGGGAAGCAAAAAACTGGGGAAAATTATATTTAAAGGCCTCATTTCAAAAATATATAGACAATTGACCCACATATATAAGAATTTAAGACATTCTTCAATTAATAAATGGTCAAAGGACATAAACAGACAATTTTCAGATGAAGAAATTAAAACCATTTCTATCATATAAAAATGCTCTAAATCACTATTGATTAGAGAAATGCAAATTAAGAAAAATCTGAGATATCACTTCACACCTCTCTGATTAAGATGATAGGAAAAGATAATGATAAATGTTTAAAGCAATGTTGGAAAATTGTGACAATATTACATTATTGATGGAATTTTGAACTAATCTAAACATTTTCTAGAGCAACTTGGAACTGTGTCCATAGGGCTATCAAACTATGCATACCCTTTAATGCTGGGTCTGTATCAAAAAGAGATCATAAAAAGAGAAAAGGACCCACATATACAAAAAAATGTATTAGTTACAAGAAACTGGAAACTGAATGGATGCCCATCAGTTAGAGAATGGCTGAATAAGTTATGGCATGTGAATGTTATGGAATATTATTGTTTTATAAGAAACAACCAGGCTGATTTTAGAAAGTCCTGGAAAGGCTTACATGAACTGATGTTAAGTGAAATTAGTAGAAGCAAGAGTACTTTGTACCTATAGCAACAATAAGATTGTATGATTATCAACTGTGATGTACTTATTTCTTTACAACAATAAGGAGATTCAGTAAAAATTGAACCATCTGCATCCAGAAAAGGTCTAAGAGGACTGAATGTGGATCACAACATAATATTTTCAACTTTTTTGTCAGTTTCCTTGCTTTTATTCCTTATCTTTTTTCCCCTTTTTTGTCTGATTTTTCTTTTGCATCATCATAAATGCAGAAATATAGAGAGAGGAATTGCCCAGGTTTAATATATATTGTATTACTTTCTGTCTAAGTGAATAATGTGAGGGGAAGAGAAGGAGAATATTTTGGAACACAAAGTCTTGGGAAAATGAATGTTGAAAACTATCTTTCTATGTACTTGGAAAATAAAAAAGCTATTATTAAAAACTAAAAACAAATTGTACTAAAAATCTTTACATTAAGAATAAAAGAAGAAACAGAAATTAAGGAAACAAAACTGTCACTCTTTGCACATGATATCATGATGTCCATAAAGAATCCCAGAGAATATACCAAAAAACTACTTGAAAAAATAACTACTAAATTTGATGGTTATAAAACAAACTCATACAAATTATCAGTATTTCTATGTATTACTAACACAGTCCAGCAGCAAGAGATAAAATGAAAAATTCAAATTAAAATGATGGTAGATATTATAAAATATTTGAACATCTATCTAAACTTTACCAAGTATGTGAATACAATTATTATTTTTTGTTTTTTTTTATTTTTTATTAAAGCTTTTTATTTGTATAACATATGTATGGGGAGCATTGATCTTTACAAAGCTTTCCGTTACAAATTTTACCCACAGTCCTCTCCCCTCCTATAGATGGCAAGAAGTCCACTACATGTTAATAATGTTGAAATACTTGACAAGTTGTGCAAGTAGAGTAGTTACCTACTCTAATTTCTTTTATGTCTTTTTCTTCTCTTATTGCCAAAGCTAACATTTCTAATAAAATATTAAATAATAATGGTGACAGTGGGCAGCCTTGTTTCACTCCTGATATTTGGAATGGTTCTAGTTTGTCTCCATTACATCCGATGCTTTCTGATGGTTTTTAAGTAGATGCTACTAATCATTTTAAGGAAAAGCCCATTTATTCCTATACTCTCTAGTGTTTTAAATGGGAATGGGTGTGGGATTTTATCACATGCTTTTTCTGCATCTATTGAGATAATCATATGGTTTTAGTTAGTTTGGTTATTAATATAATTGATTATGCTGATAGTTTTCCTAATATTGAACTAGCCCTGCATTCCTGAGATAAATCCTACTTGGTCATAGTATACTATCCTGGGGATAACTTTCTGTAATCTCATTGTTAATATCTTATTTAAAAATTTTGCATAAATATTCATTAGAGAAATTCATCTATAGTTTTCTTTCTCTGTTTTCACCCTACCTCGTTTAGCTATCAGCACCCTATCTGTCTCATAGGAGGAATTTGGAAGTATACCTTCTGTCCCTATTTTCTCAAATAGTTTGTATAGTATTGGAATTAATTGTTCTTTGAATGTTTGGTAAAATTCATATGTAAACCCATCTGGCCCTGGAGATTTTTTCTTAGGGAGTTGGTTAATAGCTTGTTCTATTTATTTTTCTAATATGGGGCTATTTAGATAATTTATTTCCTCTTCTGTTAACCTGAGCAATCTATATTTCTGTAGATATTCCTCCATTTCATTTAGATTATCAAACTCACTGGCATAAAGTTGGGCAAAGTAACTCCTAATTATTGCTCTAATTTCCTCTTCATTGGAGGAAAGTTCTCCCTTATCATTCTTGAGACTAACAATTTGATTTTCCTCTTTCCTTTTTCTGATCAAATTAACTAAAGGCTTAACCATTTTGTTGTTTTTTTTTGTAAAACCAACTCTTAGTTGTATTTATTAATTCAATAGTTTTCTTATTTTCAATTTTATTAATTTCCCCTTTTATTTTTAGAATTTCCAATTTGGTATTTAATTGAGGGCTTTTAATTTGTTCTTTTTCAATTTTTTTTAAATAATAAGCCCAATTCATTGATCTTTTCTTTCTCTGTTTTATGCAAGGAAGCAACTAGAGATATAAAATTGCCCCTTATAACCGTTTTGGCCATATCCCACAAATTTTGGTATGTTGTCTCTTTATTGTCATTCTCCTGGATGAAATTATTAATTGTATCTATGATTTTCTCTTTCACCCATTCATTCTTCATGATTATATTATTTAATTTCCAATTAACCTTTGGTCTATTTTCTGCTGGCCTTATATTGCATGTGATTTTTATTGCATCATCATCTGAAAAAGATGAATGTACTATTTCTGTCTTTCTGCATTTGATTTTGAGGTTTTTATGCCCTATTACATGGTCAATTTTTGTATAAGTTCCATGGACCGCTGAGAAAAAGGTAATCTGCCTACTGTCTCCATTCAATTTTCTCCATAGATCTATTATATATAACTTTTCTAGCAATTGGTTTACCTCCCTAATTTCTTTCTTATTTATTTTGTGGTTTGATTTATCTAATTCTGAGAGAGCAAGGTTGAGATCCCCCACTAGTATTGTTTGGCTGTCTATTTCTTCTTGCATCTCTCTTAATTTCTCCCCTAGGAATTTGGATGCTATTGCACTTGGTGCATATATATTTAGTATTGATATTGCTACATTATCTATGGTACCCTTTAATAAAATATAGGTTTCTTCCTTATCTCTTTTGATTACATCTATCTTGGCTTTTACTTGATCTGAGATAAGGATTGCTATGCCCGCTTTTTTTTTTTTTTTTGCTTTTTTTTGGTTCACCTGAAGCATAATAGGTTCTGCTCCTGCCTTTTACCTTCATCCTATATGTGTCACTATGTTTTAGATGTGTTTCTTGTAGACAACATATTGTGGGATTCTGGTTTTTAATCCAGTCTGCTAACTGCTTCTGCTTTAAGGGAGAGTTCATTCCATTCACATTCACAGTTAGAATAACTAATTCTTTATTTCCTGCCATCTTATTTACCCAAGTTATGTTTTCCCCTTTCCTTTCCCCTTTCTCCCTTCCCCCCTCCTCAGTATTTTGCTTTTGATGACCCCCTCCCCCCAAAAATCCTCCACCCTTTAGATCCCCTCCACCTTTTTTTACTCCTTTCCCCTGATTCTTCTGTTTTCCCTTCTTATAGTTTATCCCTTTTCTTTCCTCCTTTCCCTTCCACTTCCCTCTAGCAACAGACAAGTTTCTCTGTGAAATCAAATGTCTGATATACACTTTTAGAGCCCAAACTGATGAGAGTAAGATTTACACAATGCTCATCTCCCTCACCTCTTTCTCTCAATTATATTAGGTTATCTTTGCCTCTTCATGAGATACTATCTTGTTTTTACCTCCTTTCTTTTTTTTAAATCTTATTTTACCACATTTTCCCTCTTTTCCCCAGTGTGATAACCTTTCCCCCTCTAGTTTTCTTTTTCATATTATCAAAGTAATATCTAGTTAATTATACCCCCAAACTTTAAGCATCCACATAGGAGAAATAAAATTCTCAAGAGTCTTTCCTTTTTACCTTTTTATCCTTCTCTTGAGTTCTGTGTTTGGAGGTTAAATTTTTTGTTTAGATCTGGTTTTTTCATTAGAAATAGATGAAATTCACCTATATCATTAAATGACCATCTTCTTCCCTGAAGGATAATGTTCATTCTAGCTGGATAGGTTATTTTTGGCTGTAATCCAAGTTCCTTTGCCTTTCAGAATATCTGGTTCCAGGCCCTTAGATCCTTTAATGTGGAGGCTGACAGATCATTTGTGATTCTAATTGTTGATCCTTGGTATTTGAATTGTTTCTTAGTAGCTGCTAGCAAAATCTTTTCCTTGGTGCTGTAGTCCTGAAATTTAGCCATGGTATTCCTTGGGGTTTTAATTTTGGGGTTTCTTTCAGGAGGTGATCATTTAATTCTTTCAATGGCAATTTTGCCTTCTGCTTCTAAAACATTAGGGCAATTTTCTTTCATGATTTCCTGGAAGATAGCATCTAGGTTCTTTTTAAGCTCCTTTTGTAACTGGCCAATTTGTTCATTGCACTCTTTTTCCACTTCATTAATTTTATTTTTCAATAAATTGGTTTCTTTTTCATATCTATTTTTCAGGGCATTGTATCCTTCTTGCACTGATCTCAGTTTATTTTCCCATTTATCCTCCACCTCTCTTTTGAGATTCTTTATGCAATCTTCCAGAAAGGCCTTTTGAAAAGGGCACCAGTGATAGTCCTTGCTGACTTCCTCTGGAGTTTTGTCTAAATGAACCTCAGGATCTGGGGTGTGCCCTTCTTTCTCTCGATAGAAGCTGTCTATGATGAGAGCTCTCTTTTGCTTCTTCAGTTTTTTAGATCGCATGGAGGTCTGTTTAAGGCTAGAGAAGGGGTGGCTGTGGTACTTTGCTCTGGGGCAATTCTGCTAATTCACTTAAGGTTCTGGGCCAGTGGGGGCTAGGAATAAGTCTGAATTACTCCTTAATTAAGGCAAGTCTGCCAGAACACCTGCCCCCAATCAGAGAAGAGTGTCCCGAGTGCCTCAGATCAACTCCAGGTGTTTGGAGTTTGGAGTTTGAAGTTTCTACCACAATTATAAAATACTTTTCACACAAATAAAATGAGAAGTAAATTTTTGGGAAAATATCAATAGCTCATGGGTAGGCAGAGGAAATATAATAAAATGACAATTCTACTTAAATTAATTTACTTAGTGTTATTTCCATCAGTCTACCAAATGATTCAGCTTTAAAGCAACAATAAGAAAATTCATCTAGAAAAACAAAAAAGACAAAGAATATCAAGAGAATTAATGGGGAAAAAATCGAAAGAAAGGTAGCCGAACTATATTAAATGTTACATGGTATTATAAAGTGGCAGTCATCAGAACTATTTGGTACTCTCTAAGAAAGAGGGTTGTAAGGGCAGCTAGGTGGTGCATTGAATAGAGCACCATCTCTGAAGTCAGGAGGAATACAATTGAAATTTGGCCTCAGACACTTAACACTTCCTAGCTGTGTGGCACTGGCAACTCATTTAACCCCAATTGCCTCAAGAAAAAAAAAGAGATTTATGGATCATTTTAATACTTTAGGTATGCAAGACAGAATAATAAATGAGTATAATTATCTATGGTTTGAGTAATCCAAGTACTTCAATTTTTTGGATAAGAACTAACTATTTTGCAAAGATTTCTGGGAAAACTGGAAAATAGTATGGCAAAAAAGAGGCATAGTCCCAAATCTCAAACCGAGGTATATATATATATACGATTTAGACATAATCAGTAATATAAGAAAATTAGGAAAGCAAATAATGGTTTACTATTTTGATTACATTAAATTTTAAAAAATTTCCACAAACAAAACAAATACAACCAAGCTGAAGGAATGTAGAAAAGAGAGAAATAATTATTAGAGCCAGTATTCCTGAATTCCTGATAAATGCCTCATTTTTTTCTTTTTTTTTTATATAAAGCTTTTTATTTACAAAACATATGAGTGACCTTTCAACATTGACCTTTGCAAAAACGTTTTTAGCCCAAGCTTTTCCCCTCCTTCTGCCCACCCCCACCCCTAGATGACAGGTAATCTAATACATGCTAAATAGGATAAATTATATGACAAATACAATACATGTAGACATATCTATACAATTATCTTACTGCAAAAGAAACATCAGATCTAGAAAGAGAAGAAGAAAAAACAACCTAAGGGGGAAAACAAAATAAATGGAAATATTCACAGAAAGCGGTAAAATGCTGTGTTGTGGTTCACTCTCAGTTCCCAAAGGCCTCTCTCTGGATGTATATGACTATCTTCATCGCAGAATAACTGGTTTGAATCACATCATTGTTGAAGAGAACCATGTCCATCAAAATTGATCATCGTATACTCTTGTTGCTGTATGTAATGTTCTCCTGGTTCTGCTGATTTCCGTCAGCATCAGTTCATGCAAGTATCTCCAATCCTCTCTGAAATCCTCCTGTTGGTCATTTCTTACAGAACAATAATATTCCATAACATTCATATACCATAATATATTCAGCCATTCTCCAATTGATGGGCATCTTTTCAATTTCCAGTTTCTTGCAACTACAAAAAGGGCTGCCACAAACATTTTTGCACATGTGGGTCCCTTTCCCTCCTTTAAAATCTCTTAGTGATATAGGCCCAGTAGAAACACTGCTGGGTCAAAGGGTATGCATTGTTTGATAACTTTTTGAGCATAGCTCCAAATTGCTCTCCATAATGGTTGGATCCGTTCACAGTTCCACCAACAATGTATCAGTGTCCCAGTTTTCCCACATCCCCTCCTACAGTTATCATTATCATTTCCTGTCATTTTAGCCAATCTGACAGGTGTGTAGTGGTGTCTCAGAGTTGTCTTAATTTGCATTTCTCTGATCAATAGTGACTTGGAGCACCTTTTCATGTGACCGGCGATAGTTTCAATTTCTTCGTCTGAAAATTGTCTGTTCATATCTTTTGACCATTTATCGATTGGAGAATGGCTTGAATTCTTATATATTTGAGTCAATTCTCGATATATTTTAGAAATGAGGCCTTTATCAGAACATTTGGATGTAAAAACATTTTCCCAGTTTACTGCTACCCTTCTAATCTTGTCTGCATTCATTTTGTTTGTACAAAAACTTTTTAATTAGATATAGTCAAACTTATCTATTTTGTGATTAATGATGACCTGTAATTCTTCTTTGGTCACAAATTCCTTCCCCCTCCATAGGTCTGAGAGGTAAACCATCCTACATTGTTCTTATTTGTTTATATCATTCTTTATGCCTAGATCATGAATCCATTTTGACCTTATCTTGGTATATGGTGTTAGGTGTGGGTCAATGCCTAATTTCTTCCAGAGTAGTTTCCAATTATACCAGCAGTTTTTGTCAAATAGTGAGTTTTTATCCCCAAAACTGGGGTCTTTGGATTTATCAAACACTAGATTACTATTGTCATTGAGTATTTTGTCCTGTGAACCTAACCTTTTCCACTGATCCACTGCTCTATTTCTTATCCAGTACCAAATGGTTTTGGTGACCACTGCTTTATAATATAGTTTTAGATCTGGTGCAGCTAGGCCACCCTCATTTGCATTTTTTTTCATTATTTCCCTTGAAATTCTTGACCTTTTGTTTTTCCAGATGAATTTTGTTGTTATTTTTTCTAGGTCAGTTAAATAATCTCTTGGGAGTTTGATTGGTATAGCACTAAATAGATAGATTAGTTTAGGTAGTATTACCATCTTTATTATATTTGCTCAACCTATCCAAGGGCACTTGATGTTTTTCCAATTGTTTAGATCTGACTTTATTTGTGTGGAGAGTGTTTTGTAGTTTTGCTCATATAGATCCTGACTTTCCCTTGGCAGATATATTCCCAAATATTTTATACTATCGAAAGTTATTTTCAATGGAATTTCTTTTTAAATCTCTTGCTGTTGCATTTTGTTGGTGATGTATAAAAATGCTGATGATTTATGTGGATTTATTTTGTATCCTGCAACTTTGCTAAAGTTGTGGATTAATTCTAATAGTTTTTTAGTTGATTCTCTAGGGTTCTCTAAGTAGACCATCATATCATCTGCAAAGAGTGATGATTTGGTTTCCTCATGACCTACTCTAATTCCTTTAATCTCTTTTTCTTGTCTTATTACCAAGGCTAGCATTTCTAATACAATATTGAACAGTAATGGTGATAGTGGGCAACCTTGTTTCACCCCTGATCTTATTGGCAATGGTTCCAGTTTATCACCATTGCATATGACGCTAGCTGATGGTTTTAAATAGATGCTACCGACTATTTGAAGGAAAAGTCCATTAATTCCTATACTCTCTAATGTTTTTAATAGGAATGGATGTTGGATTTTATCAAATGCTTTTTCTGCATCTATTGAGATTATCATATGGTTTTTGTTAATTTGGTTATTAATATAGTCAATTATGTTAATAATTTTCCTAATATTGAACCATCCCTGCATTCCTGGTATAAATCCTACTTGGTCATGGTGTATTATTCTGGAAATGATTTTCTGAAATCTCTTTGCTAATATTTTATTTAAAATTTTTGCATCAATATTCATTAAGAAGATTGGTCTATAATTTTCTTTCTCTGTTTTTGTTTTACCTGGTTTAGGTATCAGTACCATGTCTATATCATAAAAGGAGTTTGGTAGGAGTCCTTCATTCCCTATTTTTTCGATTAGTTTATATAATATTGGAGTTAACTGTTCTTTAAATGCTTGGTAGAATTCACATGTAAATCCATCTGGTCCTGGGGATTTTTTCTTAGGGAGTTGATTACTGACTTGTTCTATTTATTTTTCTGAAATGGGACTATTTAAGTAATTTATTTCCTCTTCTGTTAATCTGGGCAATCTATATTTTTGTAGATATTCCTCCATTTCACTTACGTTATCAAATTTATTGGCATACAGTTGGGCAAAGTAACTCCTGATTATTGCTCTAATTGCCTCTTCATTGGTGGAAAGTTCTCCCTTTTCATTTTTGAGACTAACAATTTGATTTTCCTCTTTCCTTTTTCTAATTAAATTAACTAGAGGTTTATCTATTTTGTTGATTTTTTCATAAAACCAACTTTTAGTTTTATTTGTTAATTCAATAGTTTTTTTACTTTCAATTTTACTAATCTCTCCTTTTATTTTTAGGATTTCAAGTTTGGTATTTGATTGGGGGTTTTTAATTTGTTCTTTCTCTAGCTTTTTTAGTTGCAAGCCCAATTCATTGATTTTCTCTTTTTCTATTTTATGCAAATAAGCATCTAGAGATATAAAATTTCCCCTTATTACCACTTTGGCTGTATCCCACAAATTTTGGTATGTTGTCTCATTATTGTCATTCTCTTGGATGAAATTAGTAATTGTGTCTGTAATTTGCTGTTTCACCCATTTATTCTTTAGGATAAAATTACTTAGTTTCCAATTGCTTTTTGGTCTATTTTCTCCTGGCCTTATATTGAATGTGATTTTTATTCCATCATGATCTGAAAAAAATGCATTTATTATTTCTGCCATCCTGCATTTGATTTTGAGGTTTTTGTGTCCTAACACATGGTCAATTTTTGTATAAGTTCCATGGACTGCTGAGAAAAAAGTAAACTCCTTTCTGTCTCCATTTAATTTCCTCCAAAGATCTATCATACCTAACTTTTCTAACATTTTGTTTACCTCCTTAACTTCTTTCTTATTTATTTTGTAGTTTGATTTATCAAGTTCTGAGAGAGGGAGGTTGAGATCCCCCACTATTATAGTTTTGCTGTCTATTTCTTCTTGCATCTCTCTGAACCTTTCCTCTAGGAATTTCCATGCTATACCACTGGGTGCATATATGTTTAGTATTGATATTGCTTCATCATCTATGGTACCCTTTAGGAAGATATAATTTCCTTCTTTGTCTCTTGTAATTAAGTCTATCTTTGCTTTTACTTGGTCTGAGATCAGGATTGCTACCCCTGCTTTTTCTTGTTCACCTGAAGCATAGTAGATTCTGCTCCAGCCTTTTACCTTCACCCTGTATGTATCTCTATGTTTTAGATATGTTTCTTGTATACAACATATTGTTGGATTCTGGTTTTTAATCCAATCTGCTAACTGCTTCTGCTTTAAGGGAGAGTTCATTCCATTCACATTCACAGTTAAAATAACTAATTCTGTATTTCCTTCCATCTTATTTACCCTAGCTTATGCTTTTCTCTTTCTTATCCCTTTTCCCTCCTCCCTACTATTTTGCTTTTGAAAACCACTTCCCTCAAACAATCCTTCCCCCACCCACTCCCCTTTTCCCCCCTTTCCCTCTAGTTTCCTTATAAGTATGTCTATTATTCCCTCTGAACCAAATCTGATGAGATGGAGATTAACCCAATTCTCATTCTCCTCCCTTTTCTCCCCTCAATCATTATAGGTTTTCTGTGCCTCTACATGTGATGTACTTTCCCTTATTTTACCTCCTTTTCCTCTTCTTCCAGTGTTATCCCTTTTCTACCTCTAATTTCTTTTTGAGTTTATCATAGCATAATAATCATAAAATCACAATAAAGATATAATGATCATAAAATCACAGTAATCAAAGCATAATAATCATAAAATCACAGTAATCATATAATAATCATAATGTAATAATAGATTCATAAAATCAACCCTCATCCTATAAGTATGTATAACATAAATATAGTTCTCAAGAGTTTTTTTTCTTGTTACCTTTTTATGTTTCTCTTGTGTTCTGTGTTTGTAGATCCAATTTTTTGTTCAGTTCTGGTCTTTTCAGTAGAAATAGGTGAAATTCTCCTATATCATTGAATGACCATCTTCTTCCCTGGAAGATAATGCTCATTCTAGCTGGGTAACTTATTCTTGGCTGTAATCAAAGTTCTTTTGCCCTTCAGAATATCTGATTCCAGGCCCTTCTATCCTTCAAAGTAGAAGCTGCTAAGTCCTGTGTGATCCTAATTGTAGCTCCCCGATATTTAAATTGTTTCTTTCTGGCTTCTCGTAATATCTTTTCCTTGGTATGATAGTTCTGAAATTTAGCCACGATATTTCTGGGGAACTTAATGTTTGGGTTTCTTTCAGGAGGTGATCGGTGGATTGTTTCAAGGAGTATTTTGCCTTCTGGGTGTAAAATATCTGGGCAGTTTTCTTTTATGATTTCCTGGAATATAGTGTCCAGGTTCTTTTTTTTCATCATGGCTTTCAGGAAGCCCTATAATCCTTAGATTGTCTCTCCTACATCTATTTTCCAGGTCAGTTGTTTTTCCTAGGAGATATTTCATGTTTTTCTCTATCTTTTCATTTTTTTTGTTTTTGTTCAACTGATTCTTGAAATCTTGATGAGTCATTCATTTCCAATTGTTCGATTCTAATTTTTAATGTCTTATTTTCTTCAGTTACTGTTTTTAGTTCCTTTTGCAATTGACCAATTACATTTTTTGTTCATTGCATTCTTTTTCCATTTTTTTCTATTTTATTTTACAGTGATCTCATTTTGTTTCCCCATGTTTCTTCTAACTCTCTTTTAAGATTTTTTATTCAATCTTCAAAGAAAGCCTTGTGACATGGAGACCAATTTATGTCTCTCTTTGGGGCTTTTTCTGGAGTTGCTTTACCTTTAGGGGCCTCAGGATTTGAGGTCTGTTCTTCCCTCTCTACATAAAAGTTGTCTATGGTGAGACCTCTTTTTGGTTTTTTATTCATTTTTTTTAAAGGTGCAACGTCTGTTTAGGGCAATGGTGGGACAGCTGCTGGGGCAGTTCTGCTGATTGAGTTATTTCAGGAACTGGGCAGTTCTGCTGATTGAGTTATTTCAGGAACTGGGCAGTTCTGCTGATTGAATTATGTCAGGGGCTGGGCAGTTCTGCTTTAGTTCACCTTGGGGGGTTCTGCTGATTGAATTATTTCAGGTACTGGGCAGCTCCGCTGATTGAATTATTTCTGGTGATTATCAGTCCTGTTGTTTGATTGATTGCTTTAAGGTGCTGTGTAATGGCAGCTAGGTCTGATGCTCATCAGGGGTTCAGTGGTTCACAATCTATCCCCCTCCAAACCACCTGCCCACAATCAGGACAGATTGGTCCAAGAGGCCCTCAGAAGACTCCCAGGTGTGTGAAAAGCGCAACGCTCCCACTCTTGTTCCGACTCCTGTTCCAGCTCCCTGCTCCAGCTCCCTGCCCCGGTCTCCCTGAGCTGCAGTCTGGGTTCAGCAGACCACCCCCTTGCCCAATTAAAACAGACCTGTTTTGAGGTTCTTCCAGAGTATCTTCTTCTAGAATCGTGTTGTTCTCCATATATTGTGGATTTTTTTGCTTCAAAATGAGTCTAGTGGCTTCATATGTTGTTGGTTTGAGAGGAGGTTAGAGGAGGTTACAGAGACTCATGTCTGATCTCCGCCACCATGGCTCCACCCCCGGAAGGAAACCCTCATTTTTCAAATATATGGAGAAACAAATCAAATTTGTAAGAGCAAATATCATTCCTCAATTGTTTGATGGTCAAAGTATATGAATAGAAAGTTTTGAGATGAAGAAATTAAAGCTTTCTGTAGTCATATGAACAAACAATTTCTATTGATTAGTGAAATGCAAATTAAGACAACTCTGAAGTTTCACATTGCAACTAGCAGATTGGCTAAGAAGACAACAAAAAAGAAAAAAGGTAAATATTGGAAGACGTAAGAGTAAAGTGATATAATAATGCATTGTTGGTGAAGTTGTGATCTTATCCAACCTTTGTTAGAGCAATTTGGCTCTATGCCCAAAGGACTATGAGTCCTTTGATCCAGCAGTATCACTACTTAGTTTGTATAACAAAGAGATCATAAAAGATGGGAATGGACACAAATGTTCAAAAAAAGATTTGTAGCAGTTATGTTGAAAAAGAATTGGAAACTGAAGGAATTCATATCAATTGGGGAATGAATTAGCAAGTTTTAATCTATGAATGTAGTAGAATACTACTTTTGCATAAGAAATGATGAATGGAGAGAATTTCAGAAAAACTTGGGAAGATCTACATGAATTTATGCTGAGTGAAGAAAACAATACCAAGAGAATACTGTACATAGTGACAGCAACATTATGGTATAATCAGGTATAATGAACTAATCTTAGAAATGCAGTAATACAAGACAATTCTAAGGGTCTTGTGATGGAAACTGCTATCCACATGCAGAGAAAGAATTATGGAGTCAGAATGAATAGCAAAATGTATTATTTTATTTTCACTTTTTTTCTTTCTAATTTTTTTCTTTTGTTCTGATTGTTCTTTCATAACTTGACTAATGTGAAATTATGTTAATATGATTTTACATGTATAACATACATCAGATTGCTATCTTGGGAAGACAGAAGGGTAGTATTAGAAAGAGAACAATTTGGAACTCAAAATCTTATAACGATGAATGTTGAAAATTATCTTTATATGTAATTGGCCATAATACAGAATATTAAAAGTACAAACAAAACATTGCCACATGTTTTAGCCCTTCTTTCTTAACTTATTTTGCATATATCTTCTGTAAAATTCCTTTTTTTATTGAGATCCTTGTGCACTCACTATTTCTTAAGAAAAATCCCCTTTTCCCTCCTAATTGAAATCCTTCATTTGTTTTTATGTCTTCAGAAATGCATTCTTGAACATTGTCTGTTCCCTATTTTGGTTCATATTCACCCAAACATGTTTCTCCATTAGAGCCTGTCATGTTTATTTTCCCCAAATTTAGGATACACTTCAGACTATGCCCACACTCTAAAATGGAGTGGCAACTTTATTTTTTTTTTAGTCAAAATTCCTATCATTTCTATCCTTTTCTTCAAAATGATTTCTTTATGAGTTTTCTGAATTTTTAATTTTAAGAGGTTCCAATTGGTCTTAAATCTGTTTTAAATGTTTCACTTTTGAATCATACTTATCCTTGCTTTTGAAAATTTAAAGTCTCAATATACAGTGCAAATCTAACAATTCCAGGTTTCTTCCATTTCTATATCACTAACTGGCATATTAGATTATTGTCAGATATCTTGAACTTTGTCTTGCCATTGGATTATGATGTCTATAGGAGAAAACAAGGCTGATGACTTTGAACAGCTCTGCCTCATTCAAATTACATTCACGTCCAAGTCAAGACAAAATACTCATGATGTTATTACTCGTCTTTGAAAATGAAAGATGAAGGACAATTACAAAGGTTCTGCTTGTAATCTCCATGTGCTAAGAAGGACTTTCACAGCAGATCATGTGATTTAATCCTTGTCAAACATACCATATTCATTATTTGCATACATCACTATTATTATGTTCTAAGTTGACACTCATTTCTCCTATGTTGCATGTATTTCTGGGAAGGAGTTAACTAGTTTCTTAGAAGGTTTTGTATGAACTATTTTTACCATGTTATCTGACAATAGTAGTGGATAGCTTAAGGGGAATCAATCTGCCAGTTCAAACATCCTCCTCCTCCTCCTCCTCCTCCTCCTGCTCCTCCTCCTCCTCCTCCTCATTCTCTTCACTCCTTGCCTCTCTCCCTCCCTCCTTTTATAAGTTAGTCCTGTCTGGTCATCAAGAAGATGGGTGTCCTGAGTCTCACTAGATTCAAGACTTGTCAAGATAATAATGGATGATAAATTCAAAGTGGTTTGTCTCCTTGCCTGCACAAGGTAGAACAACCAATACATTCCTTATGATTGCCTAAGCATGTAAGATATTTAATATTTTGGGACTTTGATACTCACAATCACTTACATGTATGAATCTTCTTTAGTTCAGACAAATGTTTTGGCTTCTTCAAGCTTGACATCTAGTGTTTGGTGTAGATGGTAGAAAGCAGTTGAAAAAGAAGGTGAAAAATATATTTAAAAACATACAAAAAGGACTTATACATACACAAATATTCATAGTAGCTCTTTGTTCAGGGCAAAGAATTGAAAATTGAGGGGATGCCCATCAATTGGAAAATGACTTAATAAATTGTGGTAAATGATTACAATGAAATATTGTTTTATGAGAAATGAGCAGCAGGATAACAACTGAAAAAGCTGGAAAAGTCCTCCATGAGTTCCTGCAAAATGAAATATACTATGTGAAAAGTAATATCAATTTTGTGCTGTGTTGTATGTGTTGTAGCTGTGAATGACTTTGCTGTTTTCTGCAATACAATGATCCAAGTCTACTCTGAAAAACTTATGATGAAAAATGCTAACCATACCCAAAGAAAGAACTGCTTGTGTCTGAATACAGATTGAAGCATACTTTTTAAAATAATAGCTTTTTATTTTCAAAATACATCTAAAGATGTTTTGAAACATTTACTCCTACAAAATCTCGTGTTCCAAATTTTTCTCCCTTCCTTCCACCACATACTCCACTAGACAGCAAGTAATGCAGTATATATGAAACTTGTGCAATTCTTCTAAACACATTTCCACATTTATCAGAAGCATATTTTTTAAAACCTCATTTTTCTTGTTTGTTTTTAGGAGGGTGGTGAGGGAAATATATGTTTTCTTTCACAACATGACTTTTATGGAAATCTTTTGCATAACTACACATATTTCCTTTCAATGGGGCAGGGAAGGGAAAAAAGGAAAAAAAAAGTGACATTCAAAGTTTTCAAAACAAATCCTAAAAATTGTTTTACAGGTAATTGGAATATATCTACATCCATCTACCTACCTATCTATTTATATACATATTCAAGAGAAAGAGAAAGTAAAAAAAGAAAAGTTTTTCTCCTGTTATACCCAAGTCATATACTAACATAAGAAATCTTGATCTAGAAGAGGGAAAGAGAATAGAATATATGGTTAGAATTTTAATATAATATACATTTGAACTAACATTTAAAGTTTGTATAATATCAAATCCTTATTCAAATATGACTTTACAGAACATTTCCTCTCCCACACACATCAAACTTATAAACTAAACCACTGTTAATTGCTCATCCTTTACTATAATGACAAGTCTTAAATCTAGTATGATTCAGAACACTGATTTTCATGTGTTTACTCACCTTGATGGTGAGGCAGTTCTAACTTATAAAAGGATGGGGAGAGGAAGAAGAGAAGAAGGAGGAAGAAGTGGAGAAATGCAGAAAGAAGAGGAAGAAGAGGGTGGGAGAGAATAGCATGTAAAGCAGTTTCTAGACATTCCAGTAACAAATTGGAAACAGTTGAACCAAAAAGAGACTTCTGGATCATTAACTACGAAATTGCCAAGCTTAGTATGGATCTCCAGTAGGATGTTCTTTTTAATCAGGACTTTGATTAGAATGGAATCATTGGAGACTAATATAGTCTTATATGATTTGCTTTTTTTTTTTTTTTTTTGCACATGACTGGTCACTCTTTACTTCATGTGATTTAATCCCATGTCCAGGGCTATTCTTTTCCTGTGTGAATGGAGCTTGTCCTACTTTGCCATGATTAGCTAAAATGCTTCTAGTGAGGATCTGTTTCCTCATCATTCTGTGCTGGGCATCCATGGACTCTTAATCACACTAATGGACAGCTGACTATGGGAAGCTGTGATGCAATTCATTTTTAGATACTTAGGACTTAAAGACATTCATCTTAGGTCCTTTGATCTTATCTGAGCTTTCTCAGTTAAAATTTAAACATATAAAATTGTTTCAGTGAGGCACAGCTAATCTCATTATTTTTCTAAATAGCTAAACATTGTAGTTTTATATGTTTGTGTGTATATGCCTCTGTATGGGTATGTACATATTCTGGTGAGATAAAATAGGTCTAAAAGAGGCCTTCTAGTACCCCAAGATGGCAGAAGGAAGCTTCTGAAGAACTCCAAAATTTTCCTCCAAGCTACAAAAGCATTTTAGAATATTACTTTTAGAGTAGGAGCTCTATAATAGGAGGAGGAGATGCAGCTAATCAGCATGGTAGGAAGGGGTTATTTCACTGGAGGGGGAGTAAAGCAAAATCCAAGAGCGATAGCAGTAGCCATCCACACAGCAGAAGGCCTGCAGCAAAGCTCCAAGCCTGAAGCAAACCACGGGCCAGACCTTGCCTTCCTGTAATCCATCTGCCCCATCCCCACCCCTACCTCATAGGAATAGAACAGTCTTTGCAGCACAGGAGCTACCTTAGTCACATCACCGCTAGGACAAGCCATCAACAAAGGTCTTTATTGACCAGTTATAAAGCCCTGCACCAGGATTGGCAAACAATAACATCCTGCTCCTGGGGCGTACAAGTAGAAAGACTATTATTGCCAAAGCAACCCAGCAGGAGGGCAGACCACAACAAAAATCTCTTCTCCAAAGCCATCCACCAGGAAGACTCTTTTACCATAGCTCTACAACAGCAAAGCTTCAATCCTGGAGCAAGTCAGTAACTAACCTTCACAACCAGGGGAGAGCAGCAGAGAGGTCCTCACCCTCCCTTCTCCCAATAAAAGCCAGAAGGGAAGCCTGCATTGTAGAGAAAGCAAACAGCTTTAACTCCCACCCCCCCAAAAAAAAACAAAACAAATGAGGGTGGCCTACCTGTATCAGATTGAAAAATATATTATAAAGCAGCACTCATCAAAATCATTTGGTACTGGCTAAAAAACAGAGTAGTTGATCAGTGGAATAGGTTAGGTACACAGAACAAAATAGTCAATGACTAGAGTAAGCTAGTATTTGATAAACTGAAAACCCCAGCTATTGACATAAAAACTCACTATTTGACAAACACTTCTGGGAAAATTGGAAACTAGTATGGAAAAAACTAGGCATTGACCCATCCTCACACCATAGAGCAAGATAAAGTTGAAATGGATTCATTATCTAGACATAAAGAATGATATTATAAACAAATTCAAAGAACGTAGGATAGTTTAGTTTCAGATCTGTGGAGGAGGAAGGAATTTGTGACCAAAGAAGAACTAGAGATCATCAATCAAAAAATAGATAATTTTGACTACGTAAAGTTAAAAAGTTATTGTACAAACAAAACAACTGCAGAGAAAATTACAAAGGAAGCAATAAACTGGGAAATATTTTTACATTCAAAGGTTCTGATAAAGGCCTCATTTCTAAAATAGAGAATTGACTCAGACTTTTTTAAAAATTCAAGCCATTCTGCAACTGACAAATGGTCAAAATATCTGAGCAGACAATTTTCAGATGAAGAAATTAAAACTATTTCTAGTCATATGGAAAGGTGCTCTAAATCACTATTGATCAGAGAAATGCAAATTAAGAAAACTCAGAGATACCACTACACACCTGTCAGATTGGCTAAGATGACAGGAAAAAAATGACGAATGTTGGAGGGGATGTGGGAAAACTGGGACACTGACACATTGTTAGTGGAACTGTGAATGGATCCAACCATCCTGGAAAGCAATCTGTTTTTTTTTTAATTTTATTTGCATAACATATGTGTGGATAATTCTTCAACAATAACCCTTACATACCTTTCTGTTACAAATTTTTCCTCCCAACTCCCCACCCCTCCCCTAGATGGCAGGATATCCACTACATGTAAATTATGTTAAAATGTTGGCAAATCGAATATATGTATACATATTTCCAAACTTATCATTGCTGTGCAAGAAAGATATTATCTACACAAAAAATATATCAGATAAAGGAAACACAATGTAAGCAAACATCAATCAAGGAGTATGAGAATGTTATGTTGTGGTCCACATTTCACATTCCTCTCTCTGGATGTATATGGCTTTCTTCAGTGAACAATTGGAGGTGGTTTGAAACATTTCATTGTTGAAGAGAGCCATGTCCATCAGAATTGATCACCATATAGTACTGTTGTTGCCGTGTATAATGATCTCCTGGTTCTGCTCATTTCACTCAGCATCAGTTCATGTAAGTCTCTCCAAGCCTCTCTGAAATTATCTTGCTGGTCATTTCTTACAGAACAATAATATTCCATAATATTCATATACCATAATTTATTCAGCCATTCTCCAATTGATGGGCATCTATTCAATTCCCAGTTTCTAGCCACTACAAAAAGGGCTGCCACAAACATTCTTTTTTTTTTTTTTTTTTTTTTTTTTTTTTTTTTTTTT
>JAJPUD010020450.1:0-24706 GCA_023553655.1 Myrmecobius fasciatus | reverse complement strand
GTTTCCCACCACCTCTTAATAGCATTCAAGATGAAGTTGACTTTGTTTCTCTTATTCAAGGATATCTGCTTCTGTAGCAATTCTCTAAGGAAATTTAAATTAAAAGTTTATTATTATTGACTTTTATTATTTTGTTTCTGGGATAGATTTCCAGGTTTAGGGTGTAAGCCTACACTCCCCCAAATAATCGGAGAAAAGGTCAAGGTAGGAGAGCTTCTCTTCTATTTAATCTGGTGCTTTGCAGTTTATGCTTCGCACTGCATTTACTGACAAACACTTTCTCAGATGGGGAAATCATAATAAATCCCTTTTTGCTTTTTCTTACTCTGAGAGTTTCTGATTGTTTTTGTGGTCAATGCTGTCCCACACACTACTGTCCACAGAAGTAATGTACATTTTCAAGGTTTGCTACAATTTAATTACTTATTTGATATAGCAATATCCTTTAAGCCTATAACTTAAAACTATTCAGTGGAATATATATATTTATAATGTATACCTAACATTTTTGTGTATTCAAGAGGAATTAAAATTAAGGGAGTTTCAATAAATTACCCAACATTCCTTGAGGTATCCTTTGAGTAACTGGGGCAGAGTTTGAAAAGTTTGAATTGGAAATAATTTTCCTATTAAATTGTTCTCTTTGGCTTTCAAAGCCTTTCACCAACTTAATTTTGAGTTTCTCACTGACCCAGATTCTTCACTATACTCAAGCAAATGTGTTAGCGGTCTCATAAATCCAACAATTTTCTCTAGTCTAGGCACATGCCATCCTCCCTAATTAGATTGCCCTCTTGTAGTCTTTCCTCTAGTGGATGACCTTCTTTCATTCAAAATATGACCCTAAAAGCATGGACTCCATGAAGCTTTTCTGAACCCACTCCTCATTTTTCTTCCCTTTTCAGCCTCTTTATTTAGGGCTTAGGCACTATTTACATTCACTTGTAGTTTACCATTTAAATCAGCATTTGTATTCCCTACTAGACTGCTACCCTTGGGGGACTGGAAACAATATATTATGAATACTGAAGAATGTTGAAACTCTCTGAGACCTCAAAGCTTTAGACCACTTAAGGCCTATTTTCTGTCCTATTATTTAAGTCCTTTGATCTTTTATTCAAATACAGAAACTAGTAAGTCTTTGTTAAGTGAAACAAAAACACAGATAATGGTAAGAACTCAATGAGTGGGATTAATTTAGAATAAACAATTAGAATTTACAACAATTGGACCATCTAATGGACTATTCAGTTTGGGCTAGACTATTTTTCAATTTATTGGATTAGCAACTGATAGAGAAAAACTGAGAGAAGTGAATGCTAAAGATCACATAGGTAGTAAATTTTGGAAGTAGGATTTGAACCCAGTTTCTAATCTCTCCTTCAAGGTGTCCCACTGATTCAGGTATGTTTACTATCTGCCCTCTGAGTGACAGCTGGTTAGTGGTTTTGGAGGAACTGTCATCTTCTGCACAGGAGTTGCTTCTCCTGATGACTTCTAGAGCTGGTCTGAAAGTAGGACTAGTGATCTGAGAAATGTTGTCATTCTCAGGGTTCCTGAATTTATAATGCATGTGTATACATGTTTGCGTGTGTGTTACCCAACCCCACTTTCCTCCTTAGAATGTAAGCTCCCTTAGGGTAAGGTTAGGCTGGCCTTTAATAAATGCAGATAGATAGATGGACAGAATAAAACTAAATCAGGTCAGTGCTTTTGAATACAATTAGTTCTTAGAAGTTTAGAAATTTGAAAACAAAGCACATTTTCTTGAGGGAAAATTAATATAAATATTAAAGACATGTGATTATGATAAAATTCTTTAGATGCTTCTAACTTTTTTTGAAATTAAAACAAACCAGCATGTATTTATCTGAGGTTTATTGTAATTATTGTTAGTTAGACACTAATAGCTGTATGGAAATAGAAAAATATCAACAACAAAAAAAGTGTCATTCTAGATGAAAAGAAATATTTCCAGGAATTCTTTTGACCTTAGTTCAACATTGGGGTTATAAAAAGCCTTGCAAAATATCTAGCATTAATTAGGAGAAATGTGGATTCAGGATTGTTAATTAGTGGTTAGTGAAACTTTAGAAAAGGAGTTCAATATACCTTTGTGAGAATCTTTAACTCTTGTTGAAAAACATGAAAAAGATGCTCAATTGACAGCTTATGGCTGTTAAGAAACTATCTGTAATGGTACGTCATATTATAGTGTCAGGCATTTTGGGAGTATAAAGGGGGAAAGAAGTCTTTTATTCTTGGAAGTTTTAGAGAATCACATATGCCAATAAAAGAAATATGTTGTCTCAGAAGAGTTGGTGTAGTTTGAAAGTAACAAACTAAAATTTTCTATGATTACTGGACATGATAGTTCTGAAGTGAAGGAAATGAAGATGATGTTGGGAGTAGTGATGGTGGTGGTGATGGTAATAAACATTTATATAGTACTATATAATGTGCCAAGCACTGTGCTAAGTGATTTACAATGGATCCTTAAAACTATTCTGGGAGGTAGGTGCTGGTATTACCTGAATTTTGCAGATGAGGAAACAAGCAAATATGGTTAAATGACTTGACCAGTATCACATAGCTAGTAAGCATCTGAGACTAAATTTGAACTCACCATCCTGGTTTCAAATCTGAAGATCCACTTCCTAGCAGAGAAGTTAAGTGAAGTGTGTGTGTGTGTGTGTGTGTGTGTGTGTGTGTGTGTGTGCATGTGTGTGTAAGCACTGCTTTAATGCTTGCTGATTGTTTTCTCAGACGATAGCAGCTCCTTTCCAGTTAAAGGAGTAAATGCTGTTTCTCTGTATTCCTAATATACTTCAAGAATCTCTCCTGATGTACTTCCCATTAACAATTAGCCAGTAGACGTAATTTTGTTTTTTAGCAAAATCATTTGCTAAGCATAAAGGTTTTTTTTTAAACAATCTACAGTATGTCTCCTCCACTTTCCATACATCTAGGGATGTACTGTCCCACAAATATACATGATTTATATATCATACATTTGAGTCCATTATTTCCACATATGTGACAAAGGCAACTCAAAGTAGCTGGTACTTCAGGGTCTGGAAATTTTTTCTTTCCCTCATAGATTCTTCTCTTGGCTGCAGATTTTTGCTGGGCAAATCACTCAACATGATATCCAAAGAATGCTCCTTTTCACAGATGGCTCTCTTCGCTGTTGCCAGGAGTCCCATTCCAACTTCAAATGATGGTTTTTCTCAGTCTCAATATATCTGGTATATGTGTGGTTTTGCTCTCCACTGGATGAAGATGTGTTGTTTTTGTTTGATTGTTTTTTTGACCCAGTAGCTCTGTTTTGATATAATATGGCTAATGAGTGGAAAGAAATTTTTCTTCTTCTCTCCATAGAGATGTCCTTCATAAAAAGCTTTTAAGGTTCAATTAACTATTTAAGACTTCCACTAATGTTTAATTTGTCTGCTTAGCAAATTTCTGATTCCCTTTTTGGTCTCAGTTATAAATCTGTTCATACCTTTTAAAGGGATTAGGTAGAAGTATCTTTAATTTAGTTATATCTTAGTAAAATCTTGTGATTATATTCTGAACCTTTTAAAACTATCTATTGAGGCATGTGAAGGGGATTCCTCTCCCTTGCATTTGTCAAGGTGACTAAACATGAAAAGAATCAAGATACAAAGGGGATAGTGAAGGAAATGTTAATGCCTCTGTAGTTCCTAAGATGTTGTACTAGAATCTGAAAGGGCAAATTGGAATATGCCCATTTTTCAGGTGAAAGGGAAGCTAATTCCATAAGAATCAAATTATCTATCTAAGGCTCCTTCTTATGTTAAAGCCCAAATCAGAGCATATTCTAGCTTTACAAAACTAACAAATTTATTAAATGTTTATATTTTAAGAAGGAATAATAGTTGTACTCTGGAAAGTATAGATTATCTATATGTTAACAAAAACTGATTCTTATAAGTGTTTGAAATTAGCCAAAGCACTATATATACATATGTGTACATACATGTACACAAAAGCACACAATATGTATGTGTGCATATAAAAGAATTTAATAATTATTGCATATTCAGTACCAGGCACAGTGACTTCCATATAGTAAGTGTTCAATGAAAGTTTATTGAATTGAATTGAATTTGATTTATAAAGAAACAAATTTAGAAACATTAAATGGACTTGCCAACAGTTAGTTATTTGCAAAACTAGGTCTGGCTGCTAGTCTTAGGCTTTACCTTTGAACTATAGTAATTTTCTTTAAGTGAATGGATCATCTAAACTTTAATAAAATGAAATCATTATGACAAGATATTATAAGTTTAATTGTTTACTTTAATAGATCTCCATATGAGTTAAAATGATTTTAGTTATCCTGAAGGATAAATACAAATATAGATTACACATACATATATACATACACATACATTCACATATACATTCTCAATATATTATATGCATGTAATACATCTACACATCACTATAATTCATTCAATAATCAGATTTTTTTATACCACAAAATATAAAGAATTCTCTTAAGACATACAGGAGGTGCAGCTAGGTGGTGCAGTGGATAGAACACCAGCCCTGAAGTCAGGAGGACCTGAGTTCAAATCTGGTCTCAGACACTTAACACTTCCTAGCTGTGTGACTTAATCTATTATCCTACTAAAACTAAATGCCCCTATTTAACATGAATGAATCCTGAATTTTCAGAGAATTCTTTAATACAAAGCCAGGGACTCTTTAAAGCATGGATATGACATATGTGTTTTTTTTTCCCCTTTTCTTTTCGCCAGCCAGAACAATGAAGAGTATTTCCAGACAGTAGCTGGGGAGGGTCGCTTCATCTAGTTTTCATCATGAAACTGCTGAAGGAATGAATTTTTTTCCTGATAAAAAGATCTAAGTTTGATGGAAGTCACTTACCAACTCACAATCTTAAGAAGGGCAGAGATGAATCAGGGCCAAAGGCATGCGAATAATCATAACCTGAAGCAATAATTTTGGTCTGAGCCAAGCCAAGAACAGATCTTCAATGAAGACTGGAAGCAGGTGGGTTTATTAATCAGTAAAATAAACAAAAAGTAACTTGCATTGATATAACACATTAAGGTTTGCAAAGCACTTTACATATGTAATCTGATTTGAATAGTGTATCATATACAGGATAGAAGCTTTTTGCAAGTATTTTGCTGAGGGGTTTTGCACTGAGCTTCTTTATCAGGAATTCTGACTTCAGAGGAATTTTGTCTTAATCTTGTACGAACTATATGAATATTTTGAAGAAATACATTTCTGGAGCATGTTTCCCAAGCTACTAGTAGATTGGGATGGTGAAAGACAAGAGGTAAAGAGCAAATGGAAGGATATTTCATGCATTCAGCAAAGTGAATTATATTATTTTGAATGGCTTAATTATTCAATTGGCATAGCAATTAATAATTTTGTGTGATAAGTTTTTTCTTTCTTTATATCTTTTAGCATTAAGTTATTGAATACCTAGGCTTGAACTGATTTCAGCTTTCCTATATTTCTAAATGGATGAGAGAGAATAAACCCAAATCGGTGATTAATAATACAAGTTCTCAGCCAAATTAGTGAGGATCCAGAGTTTATGGGGTTCATGTATTCTCAAATAACTCATATTTATGTCCTTCCATAAATTATCCATAGAGAATTTAACCAATATGCTAGACTTCTGTGTGGGATGGGTGCTAGACCCCCTTTCCCAAATTATCTAATCAGAGACCTCTTCAGGTGCAAAGAGAAAACATATTTAGTCCCAGCAGGGAGAGGCCCAGACACACACCTGGGAGCCATCCCAGCCCCCTGCCATGTGCTCCTGAACCTGACCAATTGAAAGTAGAACACCTGGTTAAATAGGAAAAGACCCAAACCTTTTCATAGGACAGACTAAAAGGACATAACCATCATTGACTAATGGTCAGCAATGTCGTCTGCTTTCCACAGGTCATGTCACTTCTTGTAACTTCCTGAGGGTCTGACCTTTAGAGGCCACATGACTCCCTTCAACCCAGGGTTCAAGACCTGATCTTCTCTCTCTGGGAAAAAGAATCATGTGACAGTCTCAATATTGAGAAATACTTCATCCAATCAGTCCCATTCAGTTCCCCTCTTTTTCATCTGTTTGAAGATTTCTCACCTCAAAAAAATCTTCCACTAGAGCATCTTTATGACCCAGGTCTTCAGGCTGATCCCTCTTCAGTACTAATTGTATATGCCCTCCACCATTTAGAACCAACACATCAGTGGAAGCTTTCAGGAACCATGTTAGCTACTCCTGAACTTAGCTAAATCTTGAACTACTCCAATGATTAATTATTTCATAAGCAAGCAGGTGACAGGATATTGCAGCTTAAAGCAACGACCGGGAATCAGAGACCCCACTTCCTGCCACTCCCACAATCTGTCTTGGAAGCCCTGTCATCATAGAACAGATTGGCATCTGACAGCCATAGAATTCCAGCACTATGGAAGCCCCGGGGCCTCAGGGCCCTTCTCACATCCTTCCCACCACAAGCAGTCCAGACCCAGACTCATTTGGGACAAAGGGACGAAAGTCTCATCTTCTGCAGCTGCTTCAGGCTGAGGGCGCAGAGCTGGCCCTACCTAGTGGGGACCAGACTGAAAAGGGGAGACAAGTGACTTGTAGGTGGCAGCAGCAGTGTCTGGTGCTGAGTGTCAGAATCAGGTCTCTGATGATTTCAGGGTGACCAAGTGGTTGGAATTTCATGATTTGGAGTTTGGAAGAAGCAACTCACACAAGTATATTGAAAATACAAGGACTAAATATGAGCAAAAGAATAAGCAAAAATGCAATTAATATGGAGGTTACTAAGGACAGTAACAGTAACCAGAAACCCTGCCTAGAGCAAATCTGAGGGGGAGATGAGGCTATCATAAATGCCTCTCGTACAAACAGCTTTTCCTAGGATAAATACCAAAGAATGTTTTCCCCAGATTCTTGCTTTTGGTTCCTCAAAGGAGTAGGGGCAATGGGTAGAACATTGTGAACCCTTCAGTGAGTATGATCTCTCCAAGAAAAAAACCCTAGAGCCTTACAAGGAGACTTTTACCCAATTAGTGTTAACAAAACCTAAAGCAGTTTGAAGCCCCTGCAAGGAGCACATGTGTAGGCCCTTTTAACAGTCCTTTCAGAATTTACTTGCCTAGGAGCTATATGAGAGAATGCAAGAGTCAGGAATTGGGGAATTAAAGTTACCATGGACAGGGGCAAACAATCAGCAACATGTAAGCCTGCTTCCTTTCAGCTAAAGTGAATTCCCCTTCATTTAAAAGAAATAACAGAAACCTCACTAGATCCAAGGACAGCTGGCAGTAATTGTTTTCCCTGCATACTTAATGAGGAATTGTTTGGCTGTCAAAAATCCCCTTTCTTTCCATATAGCCCCCATTATCATGTAAAATATGAAAAATGCATTTGAAATCAGTATAGATCTTTGAGAAGTAAGCAAAGGGTCTAGGATAGGATAGAGGTCTGGAACCCTAGGACCTAGCCCTGCCTTCCATCAATATATAGTGTAAAAGGCTCTAGGCAGATTAGTTTAGCTTTCAGGGAACTAAAAAAAAAAAAAACAAAACTTTAGCCTGATCAGAGCTTGCTAAGATTGTCTGCTTCCTGTCAATGAGCAAAAGAGAAAGTGGGAGTGGCCCCAAATACTTAGGCAAGGTAGGCCTTTAGATAAAGAAATTCTAACCCCAGGAAGCAAAAGAGTTAAAGATTTTATAGCAGCAATCAGAAAATCCTCCATGGCTGGGTTGCAAATCAGAATATCATCTATATACTTGTATTTTGCCTCATATCTTTTACTGACCCCTTGCTCTGTTTATAGACATTTACCATAAGAGGAAAAATCAGGGGCATGATTTAAATAGTATCAAAATTGGTCCTTCAGGTCTTGATCTGAGAGCACATAAAGGATAAAGCATCCTTAATGAAGTTTTACTTCAGGTAACTGTCCTAATTTTAACAATTCCACCTTAAGCCAGACTCAGGATTAATCAGGTGGGTTCTTATCTAAAAGAACACCACTGGGAAATTGAGTCAGAAGGATTCTACCTTAAGCTAAGGCCAAAATCATCCTTTTAATTCGTTCCCAGATACTAACTTCCACCTGTAACAATTTCTACTGAGTAGCTCGTGGCATATTCCTTTCAGATGGTGAATCACTGGCTTGATGATCTGACAGTTATGCCTGAATTTAAAACTCCAAATAAATATCAGCTGTAATCCCGAGATTTTATCTTCAATAGCAATTCTTATTAATCAAAGCTTCAGATGAATCTAGCTCTTAAGGATCACAGTAAGAGATTCATAGCTTATTTTTCATAACTAAGTAGATAGTTAAGTTCAATGTTACACAAATCATTTTGTTTTTAAAATGTCCAATACATAGAAAATCTAAAGTGCATATTGTCCATAACAGAAACATGTCATGTTCAAAGGACAAAGGCAAAAACTATTATTCCCAGAGTCCCCTTAAATAATCAGTACAACTTTAAGATGACTCAATACAATCAGTTAAAACTCATACAAAACATAGAATATCTTAATTTCACATAAAAGAATCTTATTGGAATTAACAATTCATTCTTTAAAAAATGTTGTCAACTTTCTCCATTTGAGGAGTCCCTATAAACTTTTTTTTTGGAAATAGCCCTATTAATTTATCAAATCAGGTTAAAATTCTGCTCTAGGTACTTCAAGAAAGCTATAGATCACATTTGTTACCATATTTCTTAAACAAGGAAAACATTATGCACTTAGATAAACATTAAATAACAGATTCACAATTAAATAACTTTGGACCAAATTTCATAAAACTTATGCGTATATCCAGCAGAGCTGAAAAAATTTTAAGGCATAACTCATAATTTTACAAATTGCCCATTATACTTTTAGAAGGCAATATACCATCTAATTAGAGGGATACAAGTGTGACCTCCCTTAAGGTAAACTACCAGAACTTTGAACTCAGGTCCTCCTGACTTCAGGGCTGGTACTCTATCCACTGCACCACCTAGCTGCCCCTAAGCTACAAGAACTTTGTTTTAATAACCTATATTTTAACTTAAAATTAAATCAAATACAACTTTAAATTCCCAATAATACAAAACTGCTTTTACTATTGTATCTCACATAACAAATTTCACTAAACTGAGTGAGTATTATTTCCTTCTCTCCCTCTGGCCCTGTGTGTCCCTGCTGTAGTCATGGAACGTGGAAGGGGAAAAAATAGACTATCTTCACTCTCTGCACTATCCTCCTCCAGGAAGCACCAATTTAATTGAATTGCTTTGGAATTTTGAAATGACTAATTGCCAGATTCCCCAATCATTACTCTCAATTGATTTTCCTGCAGTTCTAATTTTGGCCAGAGCTGAAACCTACAGGAAAGGCAGCTTCTATGTCTCTGTCTCTCTCTCTCTCTCAGTTCTAGCTCAAAAAACTGACAATGACAAAGACATTCTGCACAAAGACACAAACACAGACAAAAATTACATGTAAGAGAACCATCCCTTCCCTACACACACAACAGAAATACCCAAGTGCACTTTTTTTTCCTTTCTTTTTGCCCTGAAGATTTGAGTTGGACTGCCCCTTCTCAGAGCATCCAATCTCACAACTTGATCTCTTGTAATACACAGAGTTCTTGTGACTTGGCTGATCAAGTTCAGAAGGAGTCACCTTCCTGGCTCACCCACACTGCCTAAGGACAGTCCAAGGACACATTAACAAACAGTGCCCCCATGGATTATGTATTATAAGTTACCTGGCTCCTCATTCTTACCCAGGTTTCATCTTTGGAGGTTTGTGTGCTTTCTGTTTGTATCTGAGTGTCTCTCCTAGGCCCATTCTTCACAGAGAGGGAGGCTGAGAATCTGATCTCAAGGAGAGTCAGAGAAAACCTACCCTGGCGCCTGCCTTGAATCAGGATCCCAATCATCTCCCTGGGAAGCTACAGATCCTAGACGATCCCCCATAAACTGTGTGAGATGGGTACTAGACCCCTTTCCCAAATTAATCAGAGACATCTTCAGGTACAAAGAGAGAAAGCATTTATTTAGTCCCTGCAGGGAGAGGTCCAGGCACACCTGGAAACCATCACTGCTCCCACCATGTGTTCATGAACCTGACCAACCAAAAGTAGAACACCGGGTTAAATAGGAAAAGACCCAAGCCTTTTCATTGGACAGACTAAAAGGATGTAACCATCATGTTGTCTGCTTCCCATAGGTCACATCGCTTCCTGTAACTTCCTGAGGGTGTGACTTTTAAAGACCACATAGCATACTGCATCCCAGTGTTCAAGACCTGATCTTCCCACTTTGGGAATAGGGATCATGTGACTTAGTCTCAAACTGAGAAAATTTTACCCAATTAGTCCCATTTACTTCCTTAAATATCTACTAAGTACCGGTTCAATAAGAACTATTTGTTTATCTCTCAGATCCTTTCCCCAGTGTACATGTGCTAATTGATATTTTATAGCACTTTCTTGCATGCCTTATTAACATTAGTTATACATTGAAATCAAATTATATTCAACATCCATCTCTTCTATGTGCTTTGGATACCTCACAATCACAATTCTTAAAGACTGCAGTATTCCATGTTTTACAATCATCTAGCATTACTGAAATCATATTAGTATTTTTAAAAAGGAATTTTTCCCAAGAATTATGTAATTATAAAATACACAAATAACATAGCTATATGGAAATTATTTCCTAAAGCAAAATTCCAAGTTTTTAGTACCAACAAACTTCTACTACTGCTATATGCCTGCAAATCATGAAAAACCACAATTTCAGAAGAATCAATATTGTAAGTGACAAAAAAAGACAGGAAAAATTTTGGTTAAAAATAGTTTAGTAGAAAAAAGGAAGGAAACAATCATTTAACAAGTGTCTTCTACATTCTAGGAACTGAACTAAGTACTCAGTTGATCTTTACAATAACTCTGGGGGAGAGATGTTATTATGATACTCATTTTACAGTTGGGGAACCTGAGGGAAACAAATTTAAATAACTTGTGCAGGGCCACAAAGCAAGTGAATACTTGATGGAATATTTGAACTCAGATATTCCTGACTTCCAGGACAGTGCTCTGTCCACTGAGCCACCTAGCTTTGTAATCCACCTAGATTTGTAATCCAAGGAATTGTAGTAGATTCAAAATCCTGCTGTGCTGTTGCATAGTCAACTACTTACCCCTTAGTTATCTTATCTATAAAATGAAGGAGTTAGATTAAATAACCACTTAAAGATCTTTTATCCTATAGCTAGCTCTACTTGAGTTCCATTTCTGAGAGATGGAACATCTGGTTCTATCCCTTATCTCTACCACAAAAGAAAACATCCTGAAAATTAGAGAAAACAGAAAAAAAATTAAATATAGAATTAATTAAAACTAAGAACTATTTTTATAAGGTTTACAAAATTTATTAATTTTGTAAACCTTATAAAAATAGTTCTTAATTTTATCATTATTATCTGGTAAAAAGAGAAATCAATTTACCCAAGCAAAAATAAAATGAACCAGATTAATTTGCTTTTTTTTAAAATTAAAGCTGTTTATTTTCAAAACATATTCATAGATAATTTTCTTTTTTTTTCTTTTGCTGAGGCAATTGGGGTTAAATGATTTGCCCAATTGCCTAGGAATTGGCACAGCTAGAAAGTGTTAAGTGTCTGAGGTCAAATTTGAACTCAGGTCCTCCTGACTTCAAGGTTGGTGCTCTATCCACTGTGCCACCTAGCTGCCCCTACATAGATAATTTTCACCATTCACCTTTGCAAAGTCTTGTATTCCAAATTTGTTTTTTTTTTCCCTTTCCCCCATCCCCTCCCTTAGATGGAAAATAATTCAATATATTAAACATGTGCAATTCTTCTATACATATTTCCACAATTATCATGAAGCAGAAGAAATATCAGATCAAAAAGGAAAAAAATGAGGAAGAAAATAAAAGCAAGGAAACAACAACAAAAAGAGTGAAAATACTACGTTGTGATCCACACTCAATCCTCACAGTCCTCTCTCTGGGTGCAGATGACTCTCCACCACAAGATCTTCGGAACAGGCCTGAATCATCTCACTGTGTCAGAATTGATCACCAGATTAATTTATGAGAAAAAATAATTCATGAATTTCTTTAAAAATAAGGTGTTGTTCACAACTAAAAGTCAGAAAAACTGAGAATTCAAAGGGAATGGATGAATGTATCTACAAAAAAATGTAACAAACCTAAATTAAGGAAACACAAAAGAGAGGTGTTTAACAAGACAATTTCAGGGGGGTAAATAATTAGAGCAAGTTGTAAATAAATTCCCAAAGGTTAAAAAAGGGAGAAATATCATAAAGTCTGATATATCTACAAGTGGATTCATCAAACATTTAGATAGCATTACAGTGAGAGACAAAACAAATAGTAATAAACCAATTTCTCTAATGAATATTGCTATAAAAATTTTAAATAAACTATTTCAAGGTTACTACAGCAACATACACAAAAAGAAATCACCATTACAAAGGTGAATTCATAGTAGTATCTGAGGGATGGTTCAGCATCAGGAAAACAACTAGCATTAACAGACAACAAAAACACAAGAACTTTTACAAATATTTATCTTGGTTAATGCAATAAAATTCTTTGACAAAATATGGTATCCAATTGCTTTAAAAACCTTTAAAAATCCAGTGATAAAGAAACCTTTTTTTTTCCCTGTGGCAATTGGGGTTAAGTGACTTGCACAGGGTCTAACAGTTAGGAAGTATTAAGTATCTGAAGCCATATTTGAACTCAGGTCTTGTGCTCTATCCACTGTACCATTTAGCTGCCCCAAAACTCTGCTTTAATAAAATCAAAACTCTATGGATTTATAAGGAAAAGCTAGCATTCTTTGTAATAGTCAAACATTACTAAAAGTTTTTCAAGTACAAATGAAGGTAAAAGAAAAGATGCCCCTTCTCTTCACTATTTTAGAAATGCTTGATAAAATAATCAATCTGGAAAGAAAACCGAAATTGTAGACACTGATGAAGAAAATACAAAATTATCTCTTAAAATAAATATCCAAAATAAAGCTTAAGTTTGACTTATCTCTCAGTTTCCCCAGGATATGGTAACAGTGATGTGGTCCTGGGTAGCTAGATGTGTGTTATCAAAGAAAGCTTGACCATTTTTGCTGAATCCCTTTTGGGGTTAGCACACTGTGGCATTCTGCCTCATGGTATCTTTCTCTTTGTTATAGCTAACTTAATTATTTTAAAGTACTAAACTACTCTGTGGAGTTAGCCTGCCGGTCAACAGCATATTCCAACTTTATGAGTATTCCCTTTTTCCTGGTTAATTGTACCTTTTGATTAAGAAAATGCCACTGTGAATTCTTCACACGTGCCTTACTCCTCTTTTTGGAACTAGGAATTGCTGTCCCAGCAGATTTCCAAATCCCACACAAATACAACATATGATAATGGGGTTTGGGGCATTTCACTCACCATACAGAATGCCTAAAATGTTAAGAACTCACAAAAGTGTCCATGCACAAATACAAAAATAAGAATAACTTTAAAAGCTCTTAAAAGTACATCCTCTCTCAAGCTAAAGATACTTTAGGGCAAAGCTTCTTGAACTGTGGATTGTGACCCCTGAATTTAGGGTCACCAGTAGAAAAAGTTTAAGAAGCCTTGCTTTGGGGAACTGCTGAATAAATTTTCCCATTAACCTTGGGTCTATACCACATGAACAACTCACAGCCAAAACAATCTCTTCCTGTACCTCAATGGCACGATTTTTAGTCCTTTAACTGTAGTGAGATCCTCTGCTGAAAACTACATTTTTTTTTCCTCTAAAAAGCTCAGTGCTATGTCTATCTTGTAGGGATCTGGTGCTCAACTCGATTAAGATACTGTTAATCTCTTAGGAATTCTAGTATTCAGAATTTCCTGTGTCAATCCTCAAGTTATGGAACGATCCATTCTCTCTAATTTCTGATTTGTGCTCAAAAAAAGGAAAAAAAAATACAGACACCAGTTAGGAACGGGAGGTCTGTAAACTCTAATGACATCTGAGGAGGCACTGGCAATTTGCCATATGCTTCTCTGGAAAAGAAAAGGGGACTGAGTTATTCCATACTTTATTTTTATAGGCCATGGAATAAGGCAGTTTTTTTTTTTACATGAAGACTTTACATGGCTGACCCTCTTATAGGCAGCTAAAGTCACTGTGGGCCAACCAATCAGCAAGGTTTTAGGGCCCATATTTATATCCAGAAGAGTTTCTCTTCAAACAAAGGTCTATAAAACATAATGCACCAAACTGAGTGGAGGACTTACCAAATTTATCATAGAATCCCATAATCAACTCTCCCTTTACATAAATATGACTGCCCACTTAAGAAATAATAAATATGGTAAACACAGGGAGATATGTATTAACTAGGTATAATACAGAAGGAAATAAGTAGAACCAGAAGAATAATGTATTTATGAATACATAAGTGAAGAGATCATTTTAAAAAAACAGTTGAACTCTAAATATGGAAAATAAAAACATAGAAAATATATTTCCTCGTGACAGAAATACAATAGATCACTAAGACAGAATGTTATATAAATTGTCAGATGTCATTGTATTGGACATTTTCTCAGTTCTTTAGGCAGCTCCCTAAGAAAATAGTAATGGCTTGCAGAAGTAGGAATTTCTTCTGGGAGTTCTCTCCCTAAACCAATAAAAATCACAGTTCCAATTCCCTATTCCCTATAGTTAATGGTTACTATTGTGTGTGTATATTGTTCCCCTGGGTGGAATTTAAATTCCTTAAAGACAAGGATTATTTTGATTTTTTTTTACTTAGTGCTAAGTATAATGACCAGTACACATAAGGCATATACTGAATGATTATTACCTTCTTCTTTTTTCTGAATTTATAATATTCATTACATATACAATTCATTTGATGTTTTATCAGATACTACTGATCACCTCTTTTATATTATTGTTCTATATTTCAGTTTATTCTTGAAATTTTGCCTTATTTTTAAACGGCTTTGATAGCTTGGTGTCTTCAGTAATTTTACCCAAAATTTCACCTGAAACGGAAAACCATGGGATAATGTTAGGGGAAAATGAAGTATGTGTATATGTATGTGAGTGTGGTAGTTGAGTGTTGCCTGTAAATCATTGGGGCTTATCTCCCCAGTCATGTGGAGGCAAATGTTTAACACCTGCATTTCCAAAAAAAAACCAAAAAGTAAGCACAACACATTTTAAAGTTTAATCTCCATTATTAACATTCTTTTTATCATTTTCTTAAATTTAGGCAATTAATAAAATAATAAACCATGCCATGATTTATAGTCATTGCTGATTTTTGAGTTGTAAATAATCACGCTGAAAATTTAACAATAAAAGTCCCTGTAAGCACATTCTAATATACTCTTGGATTTTCCTCATGCTGTGTTTCTGTTGTCCTTATAGTTATATTCCTCCCCTCATGAAAAATTGTCCATAGACTTCATCAGATTTTAAAAGATTTCCTTGACACAAAAATGGTTAAGAACTTGTGCTCTAGGAAGACTTGATGAGATAGCCTGAATTTTATGCCAGAAGCTCACTATGCCTCATAAACTTAGAAGCAACAAATCCCCCAAAATTAATTCTTATATGTTCTTGAGAATTGTATGGGAACTGGAGCAATATTAAATCAATATTAAATATTAAAGTGCTTACCCACTATCATCTGGATATGATATAAGTTCCCAAATATTTAAGAACAATAGTTTTAATAGATACTAAATACTCAGAATCTCTAAGCCATGTGGAATGAAATGCTTTTAAAACAAAAACAAAAAAAAATCTAGTTAAAAAAATCAAAACCATGTGGGAATAGAATGACATCCTGTTATCCTATCTATTATTAAAGCTGTTCTAAAGATGCATTCAATGAGCTTATCATTCAATTATAAAAATCAATTATTATACCAATCTGTGGCATGATTTGATGAATATTAAACACAAAAGAGTAATAACATGTTACATTGTTCTTATAATGTTTCTATATGAACTCTGGCACAATGCAATATGGAGAGTGCCAGATTGGAATTAAAAGACCAGGGTTAAAATTCTTCCTCTGGGGGCAGCTAGGTGGCACAGTGGATAGAGCACTAGCCCTAAAGTCAGGAGGATCTGAGTTCAAATATGGTCTCAGTCACTTAACATTCCCTAGCTGTGTGACCTTGGGCAAGTCATTTAACCTCAATTGCCTCAGCAAAAAGCAAAAAAAAAAAAATCTTCCTCTGATGCTTAATACCTGTGTTATGTTGGGTAAATCACTTAATGTCTCTGGACTTCAGTTGCATCATATTTAAATTGAGGGAATTGGACTAAAGGTTCTCTATGTGGAAGCAATATCCTAACCTTCTTCTTCCCATGGAAATTGTTAGGCTTTCCTTCAAGGTATTGAGATCATCCTGGAGACTTAATTGATTCAAAGGACTAAAGGCTCAAGATACTGAATAGCTAGTCTTAGCTAGTATTTAGCAACTAGTATCAAACACTTTAAGGTTTATAAAAGTTCTTTATAAATATTATTTCATTTTGTCCTCACAACATTCAGAGACGGAGGTGCCATTACTATTCCCATTTTACAGATGATGAAACTGAAATAGATAAAGATACACCATTAGTGTCTGAGGCTGAATTTGAACTCAGGTTTTCCTGCCTCCAATTCAGCATTATTCACTTGACCACCTTGTTGCTTTCACTTCTGGATCACTTAAGTAAAAAAAAAAACTTCTACCAGAAAATTCAGGTTTGATGTTTGTCTGGAAAGTGATGATGGCAATCTATTGATTGATTGATTGAATCCAGGCAAGAGAACTTGAATTATTTGAATCTATATGCAATGTCCTCACTCCCCATTTTTATTAAATATTCTTTCCCTGTACTAACTAAAGAAATTCCCTTTTGGGGCAGCTAGGTGGCACAGTGGTTAGAGCACCAGCCCTGAAGTCAGGAAGACCTGAGTTCAAATCTAGTCTCAGACACTTCCTAGCTGGGTGACTCTGGGCAAGTCAGTTAACCCCAATTGCCTCAGCAAAAAGAAAAAGAAAAAAAAAATCCCTTTTGTTAACTGTTGAATAACCAGTAAGTTTCTCAATTCACTCTAATATCTAACACAGCATAATCAGGATGGTAGAATGATTCAGACACAGCCCAGAATACCTTCTAAAATCCTTTGCAGCTTTTGACCTATTACTCAGTGAATAAAAGGATGAAAAGAATGAAACAGTAAAAATAAGGAAAAGGGAATGGGCCTGGTTATTTTTGTTTTGGGTTTCCTGTACGCATGGGGAATTCTTGCATAAAGAAACTCCTTCTCCCAATATAGAACAATTCTCTTCTCTACAACTTGGGATCTTAGCAAATTGCGTAGACCAATTAAAAAGTTCGATAACTTGCTCAAGACCATGAGATCTTTCTAGTTTTAAGCCACCTTTCTAAATACTATGCAGCCTCTCAGAGTAATAAGACTATAATTTATGTGGTTCTTTTAAGTAGGTGTCTGCTCTGTCTCTTCAAGTAGTCTGGAAGCCACAATGTTTCATCAGTTTTTGCCTACTACTTCCCTTGACCTTTGGTAAACTGTTGGACAGTAGTAGATGTTCATTAATTACTTGTTGATTGATTGATTGAAAATTCTCTTGATTTCCTGAGCCCTGAATTCTCCCAACTAATTTAATGTCCCACCTGCAATCTGAAAAAAAATAAGTTGTCACTGAAAAGATCTGAGCATATACAACTAAATTCAGTTGTTTATTTAAGAAAATAACTTTCTACTTTACCTTTGGGAAAATAGAGTAAATATAAGATCCTTGTTTTTTAGACAAGGGAAACCATTTCACAAGTCTGGTCTTAAGTCTATTCTAATTTATTAACAGGAAACACCTGTACCAAATTCCTTTTTGGTCCACAAAATCCTGGTTCTTTGTAGAACTTTTCCCTTTCCATGTAGATATAGTAGTGATAGATGTTATAATCACTAGTGTTTAGACAATATAGCATTCTTTATTTCCATGGCTGGTTAAAATTCTTTAATTAAAGGTGATTTTAATTTTGAAAGTCAAGATGTTATACATTAAACTCTACTGTATTTAACTTAGTTATGGAAAGAAGGAAAATGCTTGAAGTGCTGCACTGGGTGTTCTGTAAGCAATGGAAAAAATGTCCAGTGTAATCTTAATTTATTCATTAAGCTAAAATTTCTTTTGTGGATTTCCCAAATTCCTACTTTGTGGTTGGATTTGAGTAGTTTGTTATTTTCTTTCACATCTTTCACATTAGAAGTTTCTAACTCACACTTTCAGATTTATGGATGAATATCCAGAATTAAGTAAACTCTGATATATATGCTTTCAAGATAATGTGATTCTCTGTTCAAAATAGTGGCAAACTAAGCAGTGACTTAATCATGTCTTTTTAAGAAAATGAAAAAAGTTTCACTTCAAGGGTCTGAAAAAATTGAGATATTCCATAGAATACTATAGTCAGTTTTATATTCCTATATTGTTGTATTGGGGGTATCCAGTTCACTTATTTGTTTACTTAGTAATTCATTTAATTGACAACTTCTTCTTAAATATCTATTATATGCAGGGAGAAATATCATAGATCAGTGGATTTAGTGTTTGCCTTATGGTCAAGAAGAACTGGATCTGAGTCCTATCTTTCTCATATATATCCATGAGTCCATGACAAGTCAGTTAATCTCAGTTTCTCAGGTACCCCTTTACATAGGAGCAACAACATAATTGCTGATTTTTATCAGCAACTTCTATCAGTGAAGAGAGTTTCCATGATGGCTGTTTTTTACACCAATTAAAATGATTGTAGACCAAAGGCCCTGAAGACTACCTACAGGTCTTGCTTTCAAGGAAAGTTACAATGAAACAAGGACAGTTACAGAAAAATAAATTACGGGAGTGAGTGAAATAAAGTGGAGGGAGAAATATATAAGGAAAGCAGAGAAAAGCACCCTCACTCTTTTATAAATGTTTACACTGGACAAGTGCTCTCTATGCACATTTGACATACTGGGTATGAAAAAAAATATGGATTTTCTATTTGTCCCCTTTTCTGATACATACTAATGTTCCTACCCTCAGTATTCCTCCTTTTCAACCTTTCTTCATTCCCTTTACCCCTCATAGTCAGCTCTGCCAGGATTAAGCAATGCAGAATTGACCAAGTAGGTTCAGTTAAGATTGGTAATGATGATATTAATAACTCAATAATGTCTGTAGAACTGGAACATTCTGCAGTTCTTTAAAGAGAAGGAAGCATTTGGAAAGGGGATCATGATGATCACATCAAAGGGAAGATGAAGCTCCAATGAAAATTTGTTAATAAGAATTTCTGAGTTCTGTATTTGGAGCCTGGATAAGATCTACCCTAGAATCATAGTATTGGAAGGTGCTTCCAAGGACACCCTGTAAGAATGCCCTCTACAACATACCCCATAAAGATTCAGTCTCTCTCCTTAAAAATGCCCAGTGAGAGGGTACCCACTCATTCCCTATGGCAGTCCATTAATTATTGGGAAGTTTTTCCTTCCATAAAATCCACATCTGCTCCTCTTTAGCTTCCACCCATTGCCATCGCTCCTTGCTCTGCCCTCTAGTACCAGATTAAGTCTCAATCTTCTTTCATGCGGCTGCTTTTCAAATATTTGATGTAGACTATTGCATACCAGTTCAAATTTTCCTCCATGACAAACATCTCCAATTCTTTCAAATGGTTCTCATATGACATAATCCAAAGGTTCCTCACCAACCTAGTCACACTTCTCCCTATACTGTGTTTGTCAATGTTCTTTCTAAAATGTTGTGCCAAAATGGAAGTCAGTACTTCAGATGTAAACTGACCAGGAAAGATAACAAAGAAACCTTGCTCTGTATACTATATTCCTTTTAATGTAATAAAAGTTTGTGTTAGGATTTTTAGTTGCTTCATAACTCTGTTTGTTCATGTTGAATACATTAAAACTCCTAGTCAATTTTCCCTAGGTAAAAGAAGTAAAGATCTGTATATATATATATCACTATTAAATTTCATTTTATTGAACTTAATTTAACATTCTAGCCTCTTTTGAATTCTGACTTTGTCATCTAAGGTGCTAGCTGTGCCTTCTGTTTTTGTGTTTTCTGTAAATTGGATAATCAGATTATGATTACATTGTAAACTCTTGAGGGCAGAGACTTTTTCTTTTTTCTGTTATTCCCAGCACTTAACAGAGTGCCTGGCATATAATAAGCAAGTAACAAATGTTTATTGACTGATTAATGAGTAATCATTTAGTTCATTTTAAACTAAACCACTGATAAAAAAAAGGTTAAGAGTTGGTGCTAAGGATAGGTTATAGGAATTCTATTAGTGACTTTCCCATGGATGCATCAAAACAGTTGAGTTCAAATGGATTGATTTGACTATTTTTCAAGTTACAAAAGCACTCAAATATCATATAACCTACACTTTTCACTTTGTTCTCAAAGATAGCATGATCCACATTGCTTTTTCCAGAGGTAATAAAATCTTGGTCCTCAAGAACAGATTAATAGAGCAATTATAAGGATGGTAGGGGACTGAACCTTAGTTTCAATGACATGGAAGATTTCCTTAAAGTTTCTATATTAGCAGGTGTAATCTTGTGTAATCTTGAGGATGTGACCACCTTCTCTGGGCAAGCCAATATTGGATTGGGTTAGAGACCTCCTTCTTAAGATATTTAGTAAACTCAGCTTCATTCTAATTTACCTTTTGCATAGGATAGGGTCATATACTCTAGCAGAGACCTTGCCCATTCTGTAGCCTCTGGATAGACTATATTTATGAGACTCATTTCTATAAGTATCTGCAATAAAAACAATATATTAACCTCTACCTACATAAAATATATATTTTTTGTTACAATGAGTTCAGGGTAGCAATTCCTAGTTTGAAATAAATATGTGACAAATTCACAATGGCCATTCTTGTTACTGAAAAGTAGTTTTATTTAGAAGAAGTTATAGACAAAATGAAGGGGCAAAATAAACACCAGAAGTGGCAAATATACAATAGATTTGGGAGAGTAATAGAGTTACCAAGGAAAAGAGTTTGGAAGGGTCCATTAAAGGAATATTCCTGAGTATGTCATCGACTGACAGGTTAGATCTATAGGTGAGTTTAGCAGGCTGACCAGAGTTAGCTACAGTAAAGAGGTAGCCACCATTAAAGGGAAGACATTATGAGGATGAGAGAGTACCTCATTGTGGGTTTGGTTCTGGAAAGGACTTTGCAAAGATCATCATGAGTAGATTTTGTATAGGGGAAATACAACCTTGGGGGTTTCTTAGAGAAGAGGGAGTAACAGGGAGCTCAGAAGGAGGGATTAAGGAAGAGCCAGATGGAATAAACTTGGAAGACTAGGTCTTAGATCTGTCTAATATGCTACTATTAGACATTAGATATGCTAATCAATATCTCAAAGATTGTTTTAATTTGTCCAAAGTTTTGAGGGATAGAACATGGAGGCTTGACAGAATTCCATCCTTACAAATCATAGGATAATCTGGAACTTAGTTATTCCTGATTATAGCCAGATGGGTTTCTTCCTGACAAGGGAGGAGAATAAATTCAAAGTACACATCAGTTGTTCAATCATTTCAATCCTGTCTGCCTGATCACATTTTAGATTTTCTTGGCTGAAGCAGTTTGTCATTTCCTTCTCCAGTTCATTTTACAGATGAGGAAACTGATGCAGAGAAAGTTTAAGTGACTCAACTAGGGTCATACAGTGTCACATTTTTATTTGAAAACAAGCTTTCTTCAAGAAGAAAAGCAATGATTTCCCACTCTTTTGTTGCTAGTCACCATTCTTGTTCCTAAGCTTTGAAGAGGGCCGGCTAAGGTTGTCTCAGAGCACTACTAATAGGCATAGTAGGCATTTTACATATCCTTACCTGTGTGTGCTCTGTGTGAAAGCTCCCAAGATATTTTAGGGTTTGCTGGCTTAGTTTCTTAAGGACAGAGACCTAAACCTAAATCCCCCAGGCTCTCATTGATTGGTCAACAATAGCTCCCAGGCCAAGTCCCAGTTGGTCATAGTTTGGGAACTAATTGATTCAGAGTGAATATAAATAGCAATTTTTATATTTTGACCCCAAAACCAGTTTCTTTTTTATTTATTTGTTTTTGTTTTTGTTTTTTTGACTATGTAAAAGAGGCCATTTTTGCTTCAATTATAATCTACTCTTAATCACTGAATGGGTAAATGGGAGTTGCTTCAGTCAAACTGAGACCTATTAAAAACCTTAGCTTTAAGAGACCTCCTCTGCTTCCAGGCCATCTCCTGTAGTCCTGATCTATATCTTGCCACTGGACCCAAATGGCTCTGGAGGAGAAAGTGAAAGTAGAGACTTTGCATAGCCCATCCTCACTTAAATTCAACTCACTTGGATGTCATGGCACCATTTCCCTGTTGTCATAGTCATCTCTCTAGAAAGAAGGACAAACAACAATCTATTTTCCATCTATTTATCTTGACTCTAAAGAAAAACTCAACCTCCTCGGATCACTGAAATCTTATTGTTGAGGCTCAGAAGGGAGCAAAGTTTATTGTAATTGTAACAAAAATTGAATTGGGCTGGGCTGTTTCAAAAACATTTAGCAAAGGACAAAGAGAAAGGAGACAAATTTGTCCAGTTTTTCATGTCATTGATATGCTAATTTTATGGCCTAGAGATAGAATGGAGGAGTGGGCTCAGGAATTTGGTTATCACTGACTACCAGATCTAGGACTATCCTAAAACCAGAAAACTTTAGAATCATTGACATTGTCGGAACAATAGCACTCTAAGGTTAGAGTCTCAGGATCACTAATATATCTTCCCTAAAGTCTAAGGGAAGAAATATTATTATATTCCTAAATCAGAAGATTTTTACAATCATTGATGGACAGATTGTTAGAACAATATTGTTCTAAGGGAGGGGAGGAGGGAAGGGGAAGGGCAGGATCTTGATCGCTGTTTCTAAAGCCAGAAGACTTTACAATCACTAACAGATTGTTAGAACAGAAGCATTCTAAGTCCAGGGGACTTCTTTATTGCTGTTTCCCCTAGAAACTATACTACTTCATTATCATTACAAATCAAACTTGGGTTTTGATATTCTATATCTTCTCTATTTACTGTCAGTTGCCTCCCCCGACTTGAATGCTGAGCACTAAAATCCTCCCAAAGCTTTCCTTCACAGGGCATTCACAACTTGCTAAGCAACTTCATTTTCTGTGAGGAATATAAGAAATTAGGTTTCCACAGATTTTATCAAAAGAGGATGAAAAGAGGGGTGAAATATCTCTAATCAATCACCCTATGAGTCAAGGAACTGGCTAGATAACAAAGTTACTGACAAAGAGACCCAGGCCTAAACTGGCCCAAAATGGCTGGGCTTGAATAACTAACATTTCTAGGGAAATATAGTGGTGAAATTTTAGGGGGTTTCTGTTTCCAATCTGATTCCAAAGTCCTCTGGCTTTGTCCCCCTCAATCTAGGAATTCTATTGTTCTAACAATCTGTCCAATTCTGAATAGACCACTCCTCAGTCAGATAGCTTCTGGTCTCAAGATAGTCCCACAGATCAAACTCCTGAGACAATAGTGAATAGATCACTCCTCAGTTTATTGCTGACTGTCAGATAGATATTCCACTGGTCAGTGATAACCAAACTATGAGACTACTCCTCTGGACCATAGACTTAGCATGTCAATGATGGAAAGCTGGATAAAGTGGTCTCATTTCTCTTAGGACTTAGCTAATTTCTTTTGGAATTCAGCCCGCTTGTAATAACATTACAATTACAGTAAACTTTGTCCCTTGACTTGGAATGGGTTCAAGCCTACAAATTCTTTTGAGACACTTTAGTGACCCCAAACTTTTGGAATCCCCTTCCAACCTCAACAAGCTACAGGCACAACAAGGCACAAACCTTTTCACATAGGGAATAGGCTAATAAAGAGAATTGTAAATCCAACCAATTTGTAACTCTGACTAAATCTGATCAATTGTAACTAACTCAGATTGTAAATCTAACCAATACAAAACTTGAAGTAAAGGATAAGGAACCAAACTAAGAGTATAAAGCTTGCTCCTGCTTCTGCATTCAATGTGTTTCTTACCCAGGAGCACATCTGCTTCTCATGAAAATCGCTGAATAAAGGAGTCTTCTCTTACTCTTTTATAAAAAAGTATCGCTTGTATCACTATTCCTGGACTATCTTGCCACTGGGAAATCAATGGGCAGCAGCAGCTTATCCCAGACTTATTCCCCAACCCTAATGATTTCCACAGAGTCTTTTGATAACATTTTTCATCAGTTTTACTTGACACGGATGACCAATAACCCATGGTGGATTTTCTTCCCTTGACTCTCATCTGTTTTTCAATTTCTTATTGTGTGTTGTCTTCCCCTTTTGGATTGCAATCTTCAATGGGCATGATATGAACTTGAAACCAGTTTATTAAATGCTATAAGAAAGCTAGTTCTCTCAGACTATCCTGTTTTTATAGAATGATAGAGGGTGAAACTCCTAAATTGTGTCAATTATGAGAGGTCTTAATCAACCTC